>VXBP01001909.1:1340705-1529031 GCA_013400115.1 Rhinopomastus cyanomelas | reverse complement strand
GACCCCTGACCCCGGGGGTTTGGTCGTGGGGGGGTGGGGTAGAGTGAGTGAGGCGGCCAACGGGCAGCGCTGAGCCGTCCTTAACCGCTCCCCACCCCCTCCTCTCCGGCCTCGCNGGAGGGCGTGGGGAGGCGGTGAGGGGGCGCCGCCTCCGGCGGGCGGGGGCGCGGGTGCGCGGCGCTGGGTGTGGTCTGACTCCCGCCAGGAGCTGGGCCCGGGGCGGAGGAGCCGCAGTGGCCGCCCCTCGGTCGGACTCGCTTTTTCCCCGCCCCCCTCGAGGGTCCGGGAGGGCCTCCAGTTCGACCGCCCTTGGGACTGGGTCCCCCTCGGGGCTGGGCCCGCGGGCTTCCCCTCGGCCGGGCTCTGCCGGGGTGGGGCCGCGGCATCCTCCGCCTAGCGCCTCCTCTGCCGCCCCCGGCGCTGGGCGGAGGTAGAGCGGGATTAACCCGCGCTGGAATGGGCTGGCCCCGCCGCCCATTGGCCATGACAAAGGAGCCCAGCGAGGCGCCGAGTGTCCCCGCGGCAGGCGGATACGGAGGCCGCGGTGCGGGGAGGGCCGGCCTAGAGCACGTTTCCTCGGCCCCGGGACTGCGCTGCCTGCTCCGCCTCTGGGCCGCTCTATTTCCCGCTGTCACCGCGGGGAACGCGGGCAGCGCCCAGCCCCTTCCCGGCAGGCGGGAGCAGCCGGCGGGCGGGGCTGGCCGCTGGGGAGGATGCTGCCGGAGCCTGGTGTCCGGTACACCGCGTTTTAAATTCGGTCCTCCTGTTCACATCGGGTGGTGAAACGCCGTAGGCAAACCCTTGGTTTAAAATGGCTCCTGAACCCCGCTGTTCACTGTGCGGCCAAGTTTTCAATGCACGATTGTGAACGCTGCGGAACTGGCAGCTGGGATTGTTCGCCGGTGGTGCTAAACTTTACCCCTTTCAGTTAACTGGAATGTTAAAACATGCTTCGTTTATTCCTAAATGGGAGACAGCGCTGCTATTGTTTGTGGTTAGTGATAAAAATATTAATGGTAAAATATTAAGATGCTAGATTGTTGTGTATCCAACATACATAAAGCATACACGGCCAAAATTTACTCTTGCTTTGACTAGAGTATTATTCTTGAAAGAGTTGTGTATCCAAAGGCATTGCCAGGGCCTTAAGATAATCAAGGCAAGGTACGTAAAAGGTCGAAGGCTGAGGGGGAATAATCTTTCCCGATTTACTGAAAAAAATAGCAACTGCCAAGAACAGAACTTTATTTACTTGATTTTTTAAAAAAAAATATTAAAAGTGATGAGATGCAGGTGATGAAGCATTGCACCCAGGTCGTGCTACCTTCAATATTTGATCTTGAAGTAAAATATTTAAGTAGTAAAATGTACTTTTGTGTCCAAAAGCGTAGCCACTGAGGCTGAGCCGCAGTACCTGGCTTAGAACATCTGCCACATCCCATTTAGGCAGAGGAAGCTTAGCAGTGTTGAAGTGTGTGCACCTTAAAAATTGGATATTTACTCATTTCTGCCTGTGTAACATCCCGTGTGGGATGTGATTTGCAGAGCTCTATGCCAAATCTTTTTGCATATAACTATTAGGCACAGAGTTGCGTGGTGCTTTTTGTCAAGGCTTTATTTGGTCACCTTCTGTGAAAGATTTACCATTGTTGTATTTTCTTTTTGTTACATTGCCTCAGATTGAACTTCATCCTGTGAGAGGGATGGCAAAGAATTGGGATTGTTTATGTGCATAGGATAGAAATAATTTGCTTTGGCTTTGCTTTTGGATGTTTTTGTTTGTGTTTACTAAAACAATAATTACTTTTGAGAGGTAACAGTGTTTCAGGAGGTAGCAGTGACTTTAACTCTTCAATCCATTTACCCATGGGTCTGAGCCTCGAGTGCTTGTATGGCTTGTGTTCTGGATTTCAGTTACACCTCTTACAGTTCCAACTTACTACTTACAGAATGGTTGCTCTGCATATGAAGCTAACACATCATTGTCCTTGATCAATGTCTGAGTAATGCCTCACTATTTTTCCTCTTCAGAAATATCAGCATGGATAAAAATGAGCTGGTGCAGAAGGCCAAACTGGCTGAGCAGGCTGAAAGATATGATGACATGGCAAGTTGCATGAAGTCTGTGACTGAGCAAGGAGCTGAGCTGTCCAACGAAGAGAGGAATCTTCTCTCTGTTGCCTATAAAAATGTTGTAGGAGCCCGTAGGTCATCTTGGAGAGTCGTCTCAAGTATCGAACAAAAGACGGAAGGCGCTGAGAAAAAACAGCAGATGGCTCGAGAATACAGAGAGAAAATTGAGACTGAGCTAAGAGACATCTGCAATGATGTGCTGGTGAGAAATAATGAAACTGTTGATCCATTTGTACTTAGAGTTGTAGGGTAAATGTTGCTGTGCCTTCTGGGACTTCTGTTTGTCTGTCTCCAAAGCTGTGGTCTCCTGTGCTGCTTCTGAAGGACAGAGTTTTAAAAATGTCTCTTTCCCTGTAACACATTGATTTTTTTATGTACAAACCATCATAGTTATGAATGCTAATGAGCTTGGAGGTGTGTTGAAATATTATAATGTGTAAAGTAATAAGAAAAATGAACAATTTTTTTGAGTCTGAACTAGATAAAGGGTTAGTGTATGGTTTTTTCCTCCACTTTTCCACCTTAATGCAGTATTTGCACACTAGATCACTTTGATTTCTACAACTTTAATATACTGCTCTAGTTGTAAGAGGTAGTTCTTACTCTACGGAAATTGTGCCCCTCCCTGGGTACGATGATGTAATGCTAGTTATGACTCAGCCATGCAGAAAATTGTCTGCAGGAAGAGGCAGTAGAAATACTGTGATACCTTCTTAAAATTTTTAGTAACAAACTAAGAGTGTGTTCAAGTTGGGCATTTTCTGTGGCTTGTAGCTGTGTTAAAATGCGTGTGTTACCAGCAAACCACCCTAAACGTTCATTAGGAGCCTAGTTCATAAAACACAAGCCTCATCCAAACGCCTAGTCCAGATTGTTAGGTTGTTTCTTCTAACTGCACACACCTGTGCTGCTTCAGCAAGGACACAACTAACAAGTGTCTAGTCCTGAAACTGCTTTTGAGGCAGATGTTCCTGTCAGCAATAGAATTGTCTACTGGACTGTGGACCCTGCTGGTGTCATCCCATACATGCCTGGAGGTGACAGAAGGGGAGTATTAAATAGCAGAGAGCGTGCTTGAAGATTTGATGTCAAATGAAAATTAAGATCAGTGAGTAGCATAAATTTTGCTTGCTGTGCAAGATAACTAAATGAGATGGGTGGTGATTGCTTTGAGAAGACTGGTTCTCCGAGGGTGTGTAAAAGCATGGAGCACTGAGTTTTGGCTTCCATGGTTATTGTAACACACCCAGTTTCATGTGTTTTATTATCTAGCATAAGGATAACTCTTAAACTTCTACTGTGAAAATAGAAATGCCAAGCTTGCACGTAGGAAAGAACTGATTTACTAGTTCTTGTGTGGTTTAGAAGCGGCTCATCTACTTAAGTCAGGGAAATAAGTATCCAAATCTGGCATTTGAATTTCTTGTTAGTTATTTTTAAAATTTATGTGTTTTATTAATTAGAAAGTCCTTCAAGTTCAAAGTGGTTTGAAATTCTTCTGTAAACTACGTTTGGGTTTAAGAAATTATTTTAAGTCATTTGGCTTAGAAAGCCTCTCTTAGAAGCATGTAGTGTTTGCCATTTTGCTCCGATAATGGAAACCAGATTGAAGTGAAAGTAGTTTTTATTGTGCACGCTAAATGCTAAACTAAATCAAAATCCCAGCTTTTGAGTGTGCTGCAGCAGCTGAAGTATCAGAGTGGGGAATATAGGTGAGGAAACTTTTTAAATCTTGAGAATGTCAAAATGAACTTGAATTTCTCTGTCTTTAGTGAGAGATGTATACATTATTCAGTGAAATGATTATTATTTGGCATATTACTACATTTAGGAAGTTAATGTCTTATTAGTCTTTAGCAAATTGCAAATTTGCTAAAGTTGCAAATCCAATAATAGATGAAGGAAAAGTTTCCTCTCCAGAGGAAACAGTGCCTTGGGCAGTGATTAGCAGTAATAAAACTACTTTGTTCTTTGAGATGTAGGGTTAAAAAGAAAAAAATAACCAATTTTTTTTTAATTCCAGGGTTAGGATTTAAAAAGATCTTCAAAGGATGTGTACTACCTTTGACCTTGCTAATTGCATTGAAAAATCAGCATTACATTTAAAAACATACTCTTATTTTCTTTAGAATATCTTGTTCATGTATGTTTTTACTCACTCAGAAATACGACTATGTTGCTTTGACACCTCCTTTGGTCTAACAGCAGACAAATAATTGTAACATCTTTAGTGGTTTCTTATGACCAGGGGTTTGCACAACACTGCATGCAATCACGGAACTAGGGGTGGTATAAAGTGTTTTTTGGAAGATCCTCTGTGATTTTTGCTTAGCATCATCTAGTTATAAGCGTTCACAGAAGTGAAGAACAAGGTTTACCAAATCCTAATTATTGTGAAGTGTGAGTTAGTAAGACCTGAACTGTTAATGAGCCCTCAAAGCTTTCACTCATGTGCCTTATCAAGTACAACTTGAAATGAGCCCAGAAGCTTGTGTTTTTTACCAGGACTGTAAATGTGTTTGAGCTGTTGTTGTGTCTTCAGTTGCCTGCTCACCTCTTAAGTAATATTTAATACCCAGGGTATTACATCAGAGCTGAGCGTGGAAGGGATTGGTGTCCTAACTTCAGTGTTGAAGGGAAGAAACCAATTAAGAAAGTGTGTTTGTGACTGGCACAAAGTAGCCAGAGCTGGCTCCTCTGCAGCTTCTTGCTCTCTCACCTCATTTAGTGGAATTAAATTATTAGTGGATTGGAAGAAATAGCTTCTCCAGTCCAGTAGATGCAGAGTATACTAAACTTTGCCGGGCTTCTGTTCCCAGGTCTTCCACTAACTCATGGAGTAAGAGCTTTTTGCTTGCTTCATAACTATTAGACCAAGCAATGCAAATTTTGGGAGTTAGGCATGTCAGGTCCAACCATTTATTTTTCTCCTTTACACTGACCTTGCAGTGTGAAATGCCAGCATTTACATCCTTCCCACTTCTCTAGATTTTCCCTCACTTGAACCTGTTGTGGAGTACCTATACAGGTCTCCCAACAGTGGAATGTCTCATCTCCACAGCCTCAGAATGCTGTGGTTCAAGAGACACCTAAAATCTCTTGTTCCAGCACTGATCCTGTCAGATATACACTGGAGTATGTTCAGGTGTCATATAACCAACTGTAATTCCAAGTTGGTCTGGAAATGCTGAAAAATTGTGAGTAATTTTGGCATGCTGTGCATGGAACAAGTTCCTTGTGCTGCAACAGTAAAGACCAAATTGCCAAATTCTTAAAGAACAATACAGTGTGTGTGAGGAAGGAGGTAGGTTGCTGTGCTGGAGCATCTTAAATGTATTTGAGCATTACAGGAAATTTCTAGCCTTAGAAATTCTGTATTGGTACAGGAAATTAAGATTTTTGTTAAGTACTTTTCCTCATGTTAGCTAAGTGTGTGCTTCACATCCTGTTTCACTTTCTATAGAAAGGAGGGTTTGTCTAAAATACCGGTGTAACAATCTTTTATTTGTCATTTTTATAATAAAAACTTTTATTAGTCTAACAGGTGTAGATTTTTATAAAAGTGCTTTTTGAAGTTAATGGGAAACAGAGCTATAACTGAAGTGCTTTAAATCTGTAGTAAGATGAATTTTTCAGCTAATGAGGATTCTTAAGTATGGAGGGGAATGTACGGAGAAGTCTTTGAATAGCTAATCTCTGATACTGCTTGCATTTTAGAGGTTCTAGGGAGCCCTAAGCTACTAATAGCTTTCATGCTGTCTCTGGCATGAACTAAATGTAAAGTAATAATTTAAAACACGACTAGGTATCTTCCTTTAAGTATGATGCAATTCTGGACAGTTAGTCTTTTTCTAGGTTGCCACATGCATAGTTTCCTGCTTGTCCTCTGAAGTCTACTGTAGATGATAGTTCCTATGGTTTTCCACCATGCTCACTTCTTCTGGGTGTCTCTTCCTCCAGCAAGTTCCCCTACAGCCATCCCTTAAGAAAAGCTCTTTGTTCGCAGGGCCCAGGCACTCCATTTCACTGTTTAGTGGTTTTTTTCTTAACTTTTGCTTGTTCTCCTTAAGGTCTAGAGACCACCTTGAAGCCTTGATTGCCCTTCAGCTTATAGTTGCATGTATGTGCTACACAGTACTTTTCCCCCACTCTCTCCCTGCCAGAAAAGCTTGTTAATGGTGCTGTTCACAACTCTCTTAGTAGGATGAATTGTTTGCTTTCTTCACCATGTTATTCCTTCCTAACATGATGCTAAGAAGCATGAAACAATTCACCTATGCTCATATGGTTTACATTTTTTTGTGCTTGTTATGGATGCTTCACTTTTTAGAAGTGGCAGTGGCGAGAAGATGCAGTTAAATCTCACCAAATTACTTTAGGTTTGTGGTTCTTTCTTATATATATTGATTTTAGGAGAGAGTAGGAGAAGATGTAGTAACCTTTCATGGAGCTGCAGCTCACTGTGGGGAGGGGAGCATTCAGAATGCATCTAAATGGCTTTTTAAAGAACATGCCACAGAATTAATGCCTACTGCCTTCATGCTCAGATTACCTTGGGACTGTTTCTGGTTGCCGGGGAACATCTAATAGGTTACTATGTTAACATCTACAAAACCTGTTTCTGCACTACTTAATGACAGGATAGGAAAATTTTGTTCTCTCTCCTGTAGGAGGAAATATGCAAAAGGACCTTTTACAAGGGACTCTAGTAATAGGACAATAGAGAGTAGTTTCAAGCTAAAAGAGGGCAGATTTAAATTAAATCTTGGGAAGAAATTCCTCACTATGTGGGTGGTAAGGCACCAAAACGGGTTGCTAAGAGAAGTTATGGATGCTCCCTCCTGGTCTAGTGGTCTAGTCCTGCCCATGGTGGAGGGGTTGGAACTAGATGACTTCTGAGGTCCCTTCCAGTCTAAGCTGTTCAGCAATTCTGGGATTGCTTTTTTGACACACACACATAGGAGTTGATTTGTTAGGTTTTTTAAAGTCAACCATATATCCTGATGGTCGAACAGCAGAGCTGACCTATAGAGTAGTGCTAACAAGCAGATTGCCTAAGAGTTTCAGTGACTGATTATACCATACAACTTATGCGAAGATAGGCTAGCAAGAAGTAGTGTTCTGACTGAAAATTGCTCCCTGTGGTTCTACTCCTTTATATTACTTTCTTTTTTAATGCACTTTGTTTCTGTCTTTGAGATCTACATCCTTTATTTGATGTTTTCAGAAAAGAATAGGAAGCATTTACGGAAGCTTTCATTTGCAGACTATCAGTCATGGAAGAGGGGTGGTTAATTTGTTGAAATCCAGGAGTTAAGTACCAAAATCTTATTTTAAGCTGTTTCAAGTGAATAATTTAGTTTGTAAGGGAGGTCGTTCAGTTCAGCTGTTCGGAATAGATCCAGTTATATCTCATTGCTCAAGACAAATTTTGAGTATATTCAAGGATGGAGATTCCACAGCCCCTCTGGACAGCCTATCATAATATTTGGTCATACTTATGGTTTAAAAAATAAATAATAAACCCTCCCCTTGTATATAATAAGGACTTCTCATGTTCCAGCTTGTTCACTGTAGAGCTCTAGGAAGAGTCTGGCATCTTCTCTAGGCAGCTCTAAGCAGCAGTAACATGTGCTAGTCTTCTCCAGGCTGAAGAAACCCAGCTTTATCTTGTACGTCATGCTCTCCAGCCTTATAATTATGCTGGTAGCTCCCACTGGACAGGCTTCATTATATCCATATCTCTCTTCTAATATCGACCTGAAAACTGGACATAACACTGAAGATGTCAGCACAGGTTGTTGAATTTATATTAAAAGATGGTAGCTGTAATGTGCTAGTGATGAA
The DNA here is from genome assembly GCA_013400115.1 of Rhinopomastus cyanomelas. Taxonomy (NCBI): domain Eukaryota; kingdom Metazoa; phylum Chordata; class Aves; order Bucerotiformes; family Rhinopomastidae; genus Rhinopomastus; species Rhinopomastus cyanomelas. The sequence continues at coordinate 1,521,051 of VXBP01001909.1, read as the reverse complement.
TGTCAAAAGGTGCAAGTATGTCTGATTCACAAATGCTTCTCTGAATGAATTTGTATGTATTTTGTAGAACAAAATGTCACCAGGGTTTTCTGGCTTCCCAGGATGCTGATAATTTAAGCTTTTGACTAACTCTCCAAGTTTAGCTTTTTCAGTTTGGGTTTGGCTTGTTTAATTGCTCAAGAATATTAAAGGTTGGAGGCTGAGACAATTTGCATTATGATTTCACTTTGCTAATCCTTTAATTGCTTTCCTGGTTGTAGCTACACCCCTTTAGGAGGTTTTTGGGGTGGTTTCTTTTCCTGGCTGTTGGATTTTTGGTTTGTGGATTTGTTGTTCTGTTTTTCTTTCCTCACAGTGAAAGCACTGCTTAAACTAGAGCAATTTGTTTTATTTTTTAAAGCAAATGGTCTGGTTTTTTTCAGCAAATTAAACTTGAAAAACTGACTCTTGGAGAATTAAAACATCACTCATGGATGAATTCAAGTATGAGAATACTTTTATTGGGTTTTATTTATTTTACATTATTCATGTAACCGTTTGGAAATGCATGACATTTCAAGTCATGTTTCAAAGGATTGTAGATTCCAGCATATATAAGTAATTTACTGATGGTTGGGCTGCATGAGCAAAGGTGAGGTAGTACTTACTAATCTTACAAAGAAGTGCATCTGTAAAGTTGATACATGTGTTTACTGTGCCCATTTATCATAAAATCAGCTAAGGGGCTCTGTGTAAATGCAGAAAAAATATTTGAGTGTGCAGTTACCTCTGATACTTGTTTAGCCGTGCACACGCATGAGCATAAAATATCCTTTTGCATCTGTTGGGAGTAGAATAAATCTTTACTATAACTGATAGACTGTTATATTAATTGCTCTTGGCATTAAGGTTTTAATAATTGGAGCTTTTTTGAAGTATGTATAATTTTTCCAAATTGTTCAAAAATATCCAAGTAACAACTCGCTTTATTTGACAACAACCTTCAGTGTTCCAGTACTTTAGGCTCTTGTTTGTTAAAATGCAGTTCTAAGCAAAGAAATTGGTAAGTTTCATTTCACTGGTTGGTCATTTAGAAAAAGCTAAGAGGAGAAATTCTGCATTATTAAGATACCAGCTTATTTCTGCTCTATCTCTGAAAGCTTTACGTGGCAGAAATATAAAATGTAAAATATGAGCAGTTTAGTGCATTATCTCTGTATAAACAGATGCCTCCCTATCTCTGGTTTTATCTGGAAACTTCTCCATTGTTGCCATGCTCCTGATAGAAATACGTGTTTCTGAAACAGGTTCTCAAGCACATATTTGCTCTCAACAGGCACAGTGGCTCCTGCTTTGAGCTTGAAGTTGGTTGTATATTCAGGCAGCAGCTGGCTACCATTTTGCAATAGTTTAAGAAACCTTTGTGCTACTAAAGTTGATTGAAGAGCACTAAGATTATGGATTTTTTTCTTCAACTTGTTTTTTACTGAATCTCTGTTCTTGTGTAGTTAGTTTTCTTTCAATCTGACACGAGATTGACAATGCCTCTTCTAAGGAAAAGTAATAATAAGTCATGCTGCTGAGATAGACAAATTCTGATGTTTTTATCAGACTTAATGTAGTTCAAATGAGGCAGAGTGCAGCTATGGTTAAGTTGCTAATAAATTAACTTAATAACATTGTACTCTACAATGAACTCCTGATAGAGACGTAGTGTACTCCAGGAGGTTTCAGATCTGCTTCGAAAGCAAGCTGCTAAAGGTAAAGCATTTCTACTTCTGTTTCTTACTACGGATAGAAATGTTAAATTATGTTTGTTAGAGTTTTTAGCAGTATTTCTGCAGAGACCAAAACTGTAGTCTTAAGACAGCTAGAATGTGTCCTGGTTTGTAGTACAACCACAATATTGATTACTTAGACCTTCCTGTGAAGCAGAAATTATCCAACTCAACTGGTTCAGTTTTGTGTTGCCTGGAGTTTCTTGGAGGATGCTCTGTTTCTTCAAGGAGTAATGATCAGTGCATTTCATTCTGTTGCTAGTCCCCAGTATTCAATAAATATATATTAAAGTAATGCAGAAAAAAGGTTAAATTGCAAATTGTTCTGATCTTCAGTGAAGACTTGTTTTTCTGTTAAGTGTCTTATTGGCTGCTGCATTTCATATGAGATTTCTTAGAGATTGATATTAAACTGAAGAGGTATTTTTGCCTACACTTCAGAGTTTGGTTCTTTGACCATCTGATGTTTGTTGAGCGTGCTTTGGTAGAAATCTGTAATGATTGGTATAAAGCATTTTAAAAGAGTAATGTCAGAGTGTTTCCAGATACCGTATTTGCTTCCCTTGCCATAAACACTATTTGGAAGGCAACATGGTAGAAGGAACAAGCTAGTAAAGGGCATTTAGTTGAAATGGGCGGATATGTGAGGAAAGCTACAGGGATGGTTGTAAGAGTGAACTGAGATGCTGCTCCTCATAGCCTCAGTTCTCACCTCTTATGCAGACTGGTGCTATGTCCATCCATAAGTGCCATACCTTCCGTAGGTGTTTCAGTGCTTATGCCTACTTCTTACTGACTTACTTCTACCCCATAGTGTGCATCATCATGAGGCTGATTTTTCAGGGTATCCTACTTCCATGTTTTCCTCCATCTGCCCATATATGATAATGCTTTTGTGTTCTTTTCTACAGAAACACGTTGAGACTCTGTTTTAGCAGGATTTTTTGCATAAGCTAAAATTTCCTACCATTCTTTCTGTTAATGAATCCTTTATAGTTCTTTCCAGTTACCATCCTTCTACTCAAGCTTCATTTCCTCCATTTTTTTCTCCTGAATCTTCACCAAGTTGACTACAGCAAAACTGCTAATCAAGCATACATTTTCAATCCTCTTGCCAATCTCTATGTCACAACCCCGTTTCTTGAACTCTAGAATCAAATTTCTTCCCTGCTCCCTGAAGATCCTTCTGAATTCCTCCCCTGTTCTCACTTCATTTCTTCCAGCCTTCTTGCCTTTTTTCCAAACTTGTGCCATCTGTTTGTGTGGGCAGTCAATTTGATGGTTAGAATAACTGGCCCTGAGAACAGGCAACAAGCAGGCTGGTTTCCTTCTTCAGCAGATGTTTTACCAGAAAGGTCTCCAGTGCCAGAGCCGACACTGGTGTTTGACAGATTTTACAGTATTCCTGTTCTACTGAGTAGACAGAAACCTGTAGCTAGCTTTAAACAAGAGGCTTTGCCCTGACTGGATTATGCAGCTGGCAGCAGAGCAGCTCTTTTGGTTTTCCTCCGAGAAGGTTGGAGGTCACCCATGAGGCAACAGTGTAGAGCCCTGATTCAGAGCTGTATGTGGAACTGTAATGAGAAGCAGTGTATAGTGAGCCTATCTCAAAAAATGAAAAGGTATTGTGTAAAGATACTTCCCTTAAAAATATCATTGTCATTTTCTTCCAGCAATTTAGGTGGACATGTGTAAATGAAATTCCTACTGACCACAGATAGTTTGGTTAAACCCTTTGTAGTGTGTGCGCCCATCTGTGCAGCACAGCTAATTACCTGGGTTATAAAGCAACACAGGCAACTTTCCTAATTGGTGCTGAGACAGAAAACACAGGCATGGAAAATCACTCATTAGCTTTTTATGGCACTGTTGGGTGTCTTGAACTTGTCTGACACAGGTTGCCTACCTGCTTTAACAGCTTCCTCATCCAAATAGAAGGTGGTAAGAGCTTAACAAAGGTGTACTGCAGTTACCATGCTGGTTGGTTAGTGGATTCCACTGGAAACTGTGTACATAGTGTATGCCTGAAAACACTGATCTGAATCCCTATTTCCAAACTCTTCTAAGGTCACCTGGTGCTTTGTGTGTAATACTTTCAAATACTCATGCACAGCTGCACAGGTAGTCAGAAAACAGCAAGACAACCTTGTAGAGGTGGTCTGGATAGTTCTGTCTTTTGCCACAAAAGGCTGCAGCCTAGGAGCATTGGGACACATCGGGTGCTTGATTCCCTCTGAGTTGCAGTTGGAAAATTTATTGATGCACCTGGAATGCTGAATCTTAGGATTGAGTAGACCAATTTTATTGCTAGTTCTGACACAGTGCTTCAGATTAAGAAAAGGTGTTCCTTTTCTTAATGTCCATCGCATGTTTTCCATTCCTCCTCCTCCTGCTTACTGTCTTCTTTTGTAGAGAACAAAACAAACAGCTAGCTGGGTGGTGCTAAAGTACTTTTGTGGTTTTTATTTGTTTAGAAATTATCCTCAAGTCTATCTGGTAGTCTTCTGAAAGAAATGCAGACTTGAGTACCAGTGCTTTTATAAGCTAAACTTCTTTTTTAGAAGAGGAAACTGAGAAGTCGTAAGGTAATGCAGGTAATCAGTTATCTGCAGTTGCTTCTCCACAGTATATCGTGAGGATTAAAGTTACATATACATAATGGGTGTTTGGACAATGTGTGGAATGTAGACAAGGGGCCTGTTGAAGGTTACCACGTTCAGATAAACTAAGTCTGGCTTATGAAATGCCTTTGTAGGCATTGATGGAGGCCAGTGAAGGCATGACATTTTCTTGCTTTCTGTAGCATTTTGGGGATTTTTGATGGCATTGTCTTTGTTGCAGGTAGCTTAATAGAAGGGTCCTGTAAGCCAGCTCAATCTCTCCTGTGTTTTTGTAATGTCTTGGAGAAAGATAGCAGCATGCTGCTTACATCATGAACATAGTAGGCCATTGTCAATTGGTGTGAAACAGGCTTCAGGTTGAGTTTTAAAAAAAGATACATTTGTTTTTTCATGTCTTCCATGAATTTCAAAGAGGAGTTCTATGTCATCCTTGTCCTTACACCACAAATCACAGGTGGATGACATGTGAATTCAAATTCAGCTAATACTACTGTGCAATTTATCTTCAGAACTAGATACAATATAATTATGTTGATAACCGCATGAAAACAGAAGACCTGCCTTGTTAGCTCTGGGCAGAACTGATACTGTTTAAATTATTAGCTTATATTTATTATAAATTACTAGCAATGTTCTTTTTTGCCATTTTGCAGTTTGGCTTTTTTGTGCTAGAGCAATGTGGTTTTGTATTTTCCATAGCTCCAGAGATTTTACTCAACAGTGTCTGGCGATAACCAGTTTTGTGTATTTAGAAATGAAGGTCTTTTTCTCAGCACTTCAGTTATATGTTACCTGCTCATTTACAGATATATTTTTGTAGAATCTGGTGACTTTATTCTTATGACCTGTTTGTCAGGAAGGAAATGTTCATAAATAGAAAAATGAGCTGTTGATGCAATCTTCAAATTCATTAATCATTATGAAGTCCCCAGGCAGTAACATACCAACAGCAAGTCTCTAATAAAGGGAAAGATGTACAGAACTTTTATTGACTTGATGGTTCTTGCAGTGAATTTGAGAACAGTCTTATCGCCAGCAGAAGTCACTTTCCAGAAATGTAGGCAAATGTGCTTTGTCTACATCTAGGCAAAATTGCCAACATGCTGCCAGAATCAGTGCCAAAAATGAGGATACTTTTAGGTTGCAAGTGCCAGGAAAGGATTATTCAAGTGTTTAGATGTTTGCCTCCTGTCCTGAACTGAGATTCTCACCACAACCTAATAAACTGAAGCATGCCTACTTGTAGGAAGAAGCGGGCAGACTTTATGTGCAGAGCTGGGTCTTTGTTGTGCTTCCTTTCACATTCATGAACCTGGTAACTTCTACCTTTCCATTTTTATTTCATATAACCACAGGAACAAGTCCATAGGGCTTTTAATGGAAACGGACTCAAAACATATTGTGCTAGGTATTGCTATCTGTTGACTGACCTGCTCTGGCAAAGGAATGTATGTAAGAATGAGGAAAGTGAATCCCTTTCCAGTTTAGCATTTAAAATAAGTCACAGCTGAAGTTCCCCAGTAGAACAATAAAGTGGTGTGTACGCAGCCTCTGTTACATCTTTGGAAACAAAGACGTTTCTCTAGTGCTTGCCATTGGGGGTGGGGGAACGTGCCAGATTTGAGATTTCTTATCTATGGTGTGTGTGAGCATAGCTACTGACATCTCATGAGTTCAAATGTGTTGTTGGAGTCTCCCAGTCCAGAGTCCCAGAAAAACTTAGTCATAATCACATTTGGAGATGTGAAGTGTTGAAGCCTAATCCCTTTAACAGCCAGCACAGCAAGAGTTGGTAGTTCAATTCAGTATATGCAAAATTTGGTTATTAGTTTTGTTGGGGTTTTTTAAGTGATGATTTTCCATGAAGTCTTTCAGGAAAGACTGTGTGACTGCTGTGAAAAACATTAGAAGCCCTTGTACAAGCCGTTACAGGTTTTGGCTGAAAAGTGCTCTAAGGTCTAATTCCCTACAGTGCTAATGTTTTTTTCATAGCAGTCAGGTTCTTGCTGACAAATTAAAAGCTCTAACACCTAGAGCTGAGTAACTGTGGGGATTGGGTGGCAGGGAGTGGTACTTGGCTTTTGTTTAAAAAGCTGTTTCTGCCAGATTCTGATGGAGACCCTGTACTGAACTGTCCTAGGAGATGTAGGCAGTGCATGTTAGTGTGAACAAAAAAAGGATGGGAATTTTGCATATTAGCAAGAGTGCCATGAATGAGCAGGAGGACTTAGATATGTAGCTATAACATACCCGTGCTGTTTGTACTTCAGTTGTTAGGGTGTTCCATGCATTGCAGTGCCTTAGATCACCTGACAGAGTATTTACAGATCACATACTGTTCTAGCCTTGCACTAGCTGTTAGCACAGGAGTCATCGGTATGGTGATCAGCCTGGTAGGGATAAATGTTGTGTCAGCTGGTGAAGAAGAGAAAAGGTAGTCATGTATGGGAGGTACTGTCGACACGGTTCTTGTTTGTTTCTTCTGCTTTGGACAAACAGCCCATCAGTAGGACTTAAATGTCAAGATATTCCTCCTTGTGGAAAAAAATTGTATCCTACAGAGTAGGCTTGCAATTAAAGCATTAGATTGTTTATGTCTTTCATTATACCTGACATTGGTGTTATCTTCTGTAATTGAACTCTAAAAGGTCAGTAGTTTTATTGTTCTCATCTGTATGGCTTTCTGTATCTACACTGTTGATTGCAGCTTTCACAGCCACTCTCTAGGATAAATTAATGTGCTTTGAGCATTCAGGTTGGCTTTAAAGGAGTGTTTTGTGTTCACTTATGGCTATAAAAGAAAAAACATCCTGAAATATAAAAGCTGATGCAAACAGAAGAAACCGAATATATACTACTAGATAAATTACAGGGGGGGAGATACTGCTGATAGGCAGTATCTCATGCTAGCTTTCAAATGCTCATTTGCTTTCATATTTTATTGTTACTGTTTATTATAAAATATTTGGCATAAATAAAATTATACCAAAGATCTGTGGTCTGCCAGTGCTGGGTAGTGTTTATATAGAACAGGTTCTTTCATCTGCTTATAGGCAAGCTACAAGTGCAGTCTCAAGAGTCGGATCCTCTTGGCGTAGGCTGTATACCATTAATTCAAAGGGATTTTTGTAGTTTGTCAGTCTTCTGAGTTTGAAATGGGTTTAAAAGTTATTTTCAATCCAGAGTTTACATGCTGTCCAGGCTGTTGTTGCCCTTCTGGTATCCATCTGATTAGACTTTCTTGGAGGTGTTTTGTCTTCTCTGTCTGCTGGTGCAATACATCCATGTTACAAACGTCTTTACCTCTTTTGTGCCATAAATCTGAAAGTTTAGTAGCTGCTGTGGAAATGAGCAGAGCTGTACTTCTTACTCAGACAACCTTTTTCAGGGATGATGAATAATTTCCGTTTCTAGAATCTCTGAAAATGTTGTACTCTGACCAATTAATAGAGGTACAGAAGGAGGGCAACTCCCACGGTGCTAGAAGGGTTGGTGCAGACTGACACACTTGACTTAATTGCAGTCCTACAGAGAGAAACTAATCACGAGCCTTATTCTCAGTAGCTAGTAACCTTTAGTTGTCATTGAAGTCAGAGTTTCTTGGGACTCACAAAAAATGACATAACTGCAAATCTTGAACTTCTCCAATGGTGAGAACAGAGCGGGCTTAGTGGTTAGAGAGCTGAAGCACAAGACCATATACCTTATGGACTTCTGCTTTGTTCCAGTCGTACTGGGGTAGAGGTATCTCTAAACCTTTCACATGCTGGTGTGTCCTGCAGAATGGTTTTTGGCATGAGTCAGTTCAGCAGGCCATTTGACTCCATAAAAATACTTCTGCTGCTGGCTCACTTGCATTATGTTTCCTTTGTTGCGAAAGGAAAGTCCCTGCTGTCATTCGGAGGGGAAGCGAGGGCACTTACGATTTTTTTAATGACATTTATATAAATGGATTAGCACTAATTTTAAAAAAAACAACAAAACAAACTGAAAATGCACAAGTAAATACCACCGAAATGAGCCAACCCAATTTGTTTACTCTTCTTGATTTTTCTGTGAATTAAGAGTTTTCTGTAGCTGTATTTCAGTTGGCCTGTGGAGCACAGCAGGTATCACACGTGCCTGTCACATTATGGTGGTTGGTGGTTACAGCCTGCCTTACCCAGGAATATGTTGTGTAAGAGAGACACTTAACCCGTAGGGTGCTATCTAGAGGAAAGTGGTCTAAAGCAGCCATAAGATTGTCTGTTTCTGTGGTGTCAATGGAAGTATGAGCTAAAAACTGTGAGGCAAACCTGAAACTTCAGTTGAGTAATTTACAGAGGGACAAAACGTACCCAAAAATGCTTACTAAAACCTCCACTAAAAAATTGTTTGCTGCGCAGCCTTAGCAAAGTATATGCAACAGCTTCTGATTTTATTTTGAATATTCAAGAGCACTTTGGTACTGTTCCTGGCTTTTAAATAACTGGCTTTTCTTTCAAAGCACTCGCTATCAAGAGGTTTGACAGGCTTGTGCCTTAATTTGACTAAATATGTTGAAGCTAGTGATTCTTTTTTCTTTTTTTCTTTTCATCATAATAGAACTCTTGCTAAATTACATGACTGCCTCAGCTGGGAACTTGCTATGTTAATTTAATAATCAGAATAATCTAGAAAAACCTGGTTTTAACTGGCAGCCCACAGGGAAAACTTGGAGTGACTTCACAGAGCTGCCTTTGCTTTGGAAGATACAAGAAACACCTGTTAGAGCAGCACAGAAAGTCAAATGTAGATTCCTTTTAAGTGCTGCAGAGCTGACCATCAGGCTGTCAGCTGCCTGGAAATGCCACAGTCCAGGCTCCCTTCGCTTCTTTTTGCTGGTGATGCTGGTAGTGTTCCACTTAATGGGAACTAGGTAAATGAGGCTTGCTTATTGTTTGTATGTGTAACACATTTGGGTCTCTGATTTAGCAGCTGATGCCTCAAGCCTTTTTATTTTCTTCTGTGGATGCAAACTTTGTTCGATTGTATACCCTCTGCCGAGACACTTTGGATTACCTTGTATTTGTCAGGGTCCTGTGTAACGGCTCACAGAAACCCTTCCTCTGGCCATGCAAGACTCACCTGCTAAATTAACACAGCCATCTTCTCCCCCATTGTGTCCCATGATGCAGAATCTCAATTGTATTCCTTGCATGCAAAGTGGAATGCATGGAATCATACAGCATTGCATTTTGTACCTAGAATTGTGATCCAAAACATGTTCTGCTTCGCTGAAAGTGCTCTGTAAGATGTGAAGAAAATAGGCTAAAAGTAAAGCTGTCTTGAGTTTGAAATGGATTGTAATATAATTGATTTGTTGATTCACACACTATGAAGTATGAGTTTTCAAAACTGTTATTTGTTTCTCTTTTAGTCTCTGTTGGAAAAGTTCTTGATCCCTAATGCTTCTCAAGCAGAAAGTAAAGTGTTCTATTTGAAAATGAAAGGAGACTACTACCGCTACTTGGCTGAAGTTGCTGCTGGAGATGACAAGAAAGGTATTGTATGTCAGCTTGTGGCTAAAGAGTCCAGTTAGATTGCTTTTGATGGGGCAGTGACACAAGGTAATTTGTAACTACTCCAATTTGTATGTACATTTCTTTAGTAATTGGCTTCCTGCTTTCTGAAGAAAATTCAGAGAACATTTGCTTTCAGAAAGGTTACAGATGTTTCTGTGTACCTCTGCCATGCAAAGAAGGGGTTCTATCATGAAATCTTGACAGCAGCTTGAACTTAGGCGTGCATCTGGTGTGTCACTGAAGCATAGGCTTATGCATCTTCTGCCTGAGTATTGTTTTTCTACTTCCTTCTAGGAGAACAAAGTCTTGTAGCTTTTTGAAATCTTATTCATGTTCTTTCTCCTGTATTTCTCCAGAGTGCAAAAAGTCTGTGTAGGTTCAGTGAGCAAAGAGACTAGAAATCACCTGATGATGATTAATAGAACTGAGCTTGCTGTTAGGTTCTTCAGGAACACGCTAGTTTAATGCCAAGATGTATTTTATTTCCTCCAGTTTTTCTCTTCATATAAGCAGCTTGTCACGTTTGCAGGTAAGTTGCCTTCACCGAAATGTAGTTAGAAAGTTAGTACAAGGTGCCAGATGTATTAGATGGACACTGTAACAATGTTCTGGTTCTGTGTGCCATCATCTTCAGCTCACTACAATACGTTATGTTTGAACATAGCTCATTGCAAACAGTGCTAGGCTGTTTCTTGGAGCCAGTGTAGGACTGGTGGCAGTACGCCCTGAAGACCAGTGCACTGAGCCCACAGCCCAGTCTGGAAACTTCTGCTAGCCTTGAGCTGGTTTCTTGTCTGCAGAAACACAGGCTGCTTGGGAGTGCACAGGCAATCTGAATGCAGGGATTTGAGACCTTTAGGGTTATTGGAGGGCTGGTCAGCTCTGTGCTGGTGCTTGGTAGCACTCTGCTCTTTTGTAGGACTCTCTAGCTTCTTTGCATGGTGTTACAGCTTGTGATGCCCAATGCCCTTATGCTGCCCTCAAACTGATAAGGTCATTCCATATGGAACAGAAAGATGTCTGTGTGACTTCAGAAACAAGACTGAGTTTGAGATAATTTCATATGATGTTATAACATGACGTGTTACATCCACATTACACAGAGTAGACCAGTTTCCCCAGTATGCTGAATAATAGTGAGCTGCATAAAGATACTAAGACTTGGTATAATAGGTCTTGATTTAATTTCTGATGCCTGCTGCCTGCAAACTGACCCAGTATTGGAGACCACAGCATTGCATGTTTAGCCAGTACTTCAGATCTGTTACTGTACAAAGAGTAACCGCATTTTTCCTTTTGGTGATCTCTGAAGCACAGAAGTTACAATGCTTTTAATAGCAAAGTTTCTTTTTCTATTGAGGATTAAGTTGCAAGCTCTGAAATTATAGTGAAAAATTGTCTTTTGAAGTGGTTTTGAAGCCCACTGTTGTTGGCTTAGAAAAACCTGCTCAGCCAAGAAATTCCATTTCCAGGTGAATAAAACATTTTGGAAGCCCATCTAGCTTCTAGCAGCTATGGCTCCTAAACTTAAGATCTTTTTGTTTTAAATTCCTCCCCTGCCAAGTGTTTTATCTCGCAGGCTTTTCCTGTATGTTGTGTACAACCTTGAAGAGCAGTTGGTAATTACTGTTTAGGAAATAATGGCCACTTAGTTGGAAACTATTGTTTCAGCCTTTTGCAGTAAATATAGCAACAGTATAGAGCTCCAAACTCTAGGAACAAGTTTCTTGTCTTCATAAGCCAAGTTATTTAATTGGCTGGGTTTTCTTACAGCAGTCTAGTGGACTTAATCTTAATATTTAAGCCTTGAATTTGGGAATTCTGCAATGGTTCCTGAAGAATTCAAAGTTAAAAATCTTGCAATTTTGTAATGCTGTTTTTAATTTCTTTTATAGGTTATTTATTTTAAGGAAAAGTGAATAATAAATAAAGTTATCAGTTTCACTCCTTGAATTTACTTGTTTTTCACACTGCTTGTATTGCCTTTTGTAAGCACTGCCATTGTCTAAGTATTTTCCATTATGAGAAGAATAAAACACTTCTCACAATTTCTAAATGCAACTGTAGTTTGCCAGCTTCAGTTGCTTTCAAGGTATTACAGTAGTTGTTTGATTTTGGTGAAGCATTGTGTTGTTACTGATGAATTTGGAGAGGACAGAGTGTCGAATAACTGTGCAGTGAGTGTCCTCCCTCTTTCATGGTGAAGGATAATATGATGATTTAATGTTCCTGGATCCATAAAGGTGAACAAATAGAGGGGACAGTATAGACATCCTGACTATCGGTATTCAGTTCCTCTCAAGCTTTAAATGCTTGGCAGCTTAAATGCTGATTTGTTTTTGAGTCCTTAGCCTGAAGTTCCTTTATTTTTCAATACGTGTGTTCTTGCGGAGTTTGTGCTGGATGCAATTCTGGTTTGATCTAGCTATGTTAGGACTGGAGTCTTCCTGCATCTGAATTGAATTACTTCCTGCCCACGTTTTTCTCCAATGTTGTTAAAGGGCTTGGAGAGTGCAGGAACAGTGATCCCTTTGTGCTGTCTAGTGTGTCTCTTGCTTCCTGTGCTCATCAAGAGCACACTCCAACTTGTGGGCTGTGTTGGGCTATGACCTCTGACTTGTGCAGGCACAGTCAGCTCGTGAGTTCAAGTGTATTCAGTGAGAGTGGAAACAGTTGAGCTCTTCAGTCTTAGCGTGCACAATGTAGTAAAGTTTTTTACTCCAGGTGGGAATGGCAAATCTGTGAGAAAGAGTCCAGTTGTTCATTTTTCTCCCTTGCTACATAGTTGAGAAGTACTGGAAGTTTTCAGTTACGTAAAAATGCTTTCCAAATCTGCCTTGGAAATGGGACTGTGGTGGAAGCTTTCAAAGATTTAGCTATAATTTGGGTTAAGAGATGCAGCACTGTCTTTGCTAAGCAGTTTGAACTGAAATTCATAGATGACTGTTATTGGAAGGGTTCAGCATGGTAGGCAGAAATTGTCAGTGGTTTTGGTGGCCAGAATGTTGATCTCTAATGTTTTGCAGTGTCTATAGAGACATTTGAAAATGTGGTGCTATATCAAACCTCTGTCATTGAAACTTTGGGTTTGTACCTTTTCGTGTAGGGGAGTTTTAAATTCCTTAAGCACTACAAAACTGCTGCATAGACTTGTAATGGGTGGCAGGGAGAGACTAACCTGTGATTTGGGCAATGACAACTTCATTTTTTTAAATAATTAAAAAATACAAAGTAGTAACATCTTTATAAAATAGCGATCAGGTACATTCACAGATGTTTGCTGTTAATGTACTCTGTTGATCCAAGTGTGAGCACAGTCCTGTGTGTCTAAATACAGAATGTGAGTTTCTTACTTCTTGTGGGTTTTGTGTGTGTTTTTTCCCCAAAGGGATAGTGGAGCAATCACAACAAGCGTATCAAGAAGCTTTCGAAATCAGTAAAAAGGAGATGCAGCCAACACATCCTATCAGATTAGGTCTGGCTCTGAACTTCTCCGTGTTTTATTATGAGATTCTCAATTCCCCGGAGAAAGCCTGTTCCCTCGCGAAAACGGTAAGTCTAAGCGGAGGAAAATGCCCTTAAATTATTTGCATAACCTTTTGTCACATGGCCAACAGAGTTGTTTGTTTTTATAACACTAGGCTTTTGATGAAGCAATTGCTGAACTTGATACATTAAGTGAAGAGTCATACAAAGACAGCACGCTAATAATGCAGTTACTGAGAGACAACTTGACAGTGAGTATCGCTGAAGTTTGCATGTTGTTGGTGATGGGGATTGGTTTCTGTGGCACTTCTGTCCTGCTCGTTCTTAGCTGTGAAGTTGTCTGTCGTTTACTTAGAGATGAGTTTACAGTACAGCGTGTTTCTAAGCTGCATCGCTTTCTCCTGCCCAGCCTTTTTTAGTCACATGCTCCTTAACAAAATTTTCTGATAAGTGACAGACTGACCGCATTTTCCAGGGGTGTTTTATTCAAGGGATTCAGCATGTTTAAGAGATGGAGTATAGACTGTGTCCAGCAAAGCTGTTAACCTTTTGTTGAACAGCATTTAAGGAGACAGTTCATTTGCCTCTTCTGAACTAAGGTTGACATTCTTACAGCTTATTCTGTGTGGTTGTGTGTGCAAGGAATAGATCCTGCATGAAAACTAAAAGCAAAACTAGCTAGTCCATCTAAGCACCTGTTAGTTGGGATGTTTTGTTTTACTTTTGGTAAAGCTGCAAGTGGAATCAGCCAGGCTTTTTCCACGGCAGTTGTAAAACAACAGTCTTGATTCTGTTTTTCCCTTGGACTCATAGCTGTCTGTGGTTTAAGTTATGGGTCAAGATTGCCTTGCTCTGTCAGAGTGATCAAAATCTTGTGCATGTGGCTTTTTTAACCTGCTTTGAACTTTAAAACTAGAAAAGATAAACATCTAAAGCAAAGGAAACTGCAAAAGAGAGCAAAAATGTGGTAGTGTAATTAATGGCATAGTTGACTCTTTAGTCTTTGTTGGGGAATTGCTGCAAGTAAGAACTGAAAAAATAAGAAGCATCTCTTGTAGCCCCATGTTCCTGATCTGTGCATCTCATCAGAGTCTTTTATACAACAGCTGGATCTCTTTTGTCTTTTGGAAGTTGTAAAGTTGCGAAAAATTGGAGCAGTCATATTTTCTGTTTTTGTTTCTAACACTTTATTTTCCCTGTTCCTTGGAACCTTTTCCACCAGAATGGTGACTAAACACTACTGAAAAAATGACTTGTGATTGTTCCAGCTGCTGCTTAGAAAACAAATGGAAGCGATTTCTCAACCTCTGTAATGGAGACAGACACAGGGTTGGCATTGCTCTCAATGTCTGTGTGTGCTGTCCCCGAGTGAGATTGCTCAAGAGCTGTCCCCTGAATGAGCGGTATTGAAGCAGAGAATAGAAGCTGACTTTAATTGCTAGCTTCCTAGTTAAAATAATGTAAAGCTTGTTGTAGCAGTTGGAAAGCAAATGGCTTCATACAAGGGCACAAGTTGGACTGAGCTACCACAGTGTGTGAATTATGGCAGAAAGCTTCGTAATCAGTGGGTGCTTTCCATTATAAGGGAGAAAGCTGTAGACAGCTGCAGAATTCCTTATTCTTGAATGAATGGTGTGTCTTGCCTTAAATGCTTGGCGTGGCCTGCATGAGTGCACTGATTCCATGTTTTTCCACAACTTCGGATGTGTGTGTGGCTGATAAAAACTGCAGTGAATTTGTAAATGTAAAAAAGATGTGTGATGATAATTATGTAAGTCTGTTAGAATCGGTGAGGCAGGCTTTAGGCAGTGATTCGGTGTGTTGAGCAGTTGTGTACAGGAGCAGCTTTTTTTAGATGTGGATTTTTCCTGTGTTGAATTTAGCATGGCTGAAGAAGAGTCTGTGTTCATCTCGTCATGGACTGGTGGCTCAGAAGTGTTCAGCAGGTTGTTCAATGCATTAACAAAAAAGGCATCTCTCCCACCTAAGGGTGTTTTGGATTTTTCACAGAGTCATTAAACTGTGCTGTGAACTGGTAATCCTCCTCAGAGCAGTCAGGCCCTTTTTATTTAATGAGTAACTATGTATGTTACATATCTGTTGGTGTTCTAGAAGTGTGGATTTAGCATAAGTGATAACATCCAGCTAAAACTGTTCTTGCTGCTCCATACAGTAGCACTGAAACTGAGACGACTGATGCAGGGTTATAATAATATATGTAATGTGGTGCTGTTGTCTCCAGTAAAATTACTTGTTCAATGCCATCAGCAAGGAGCATGTAGTACAGAGCAAGAATGAGGCTACTGATCCTACACAGGTTTCCCTGTTGCCTTGTACTTCTAGAAAGGATAAAATGGTTCTAGTGATGGCTGTGTTGGTTTTTCATTTGTATTGTTTTGTGAAGCCGCTTGTGAGAACTTAGTGATATAATACTGCAGCTAGAGAGAGAATTAGTTGCTTCTGGGTTTTATCACCTTATGCTGTAGAGTGTGAAGGATTCAGTTAATGCTGCTGTGACTGGGTGAGAGGTTACAAATCATAGAGGGCTGGTAATAGTTTGGAAGCAGCCAGTGTGGCAAAGCACTTGGTTTACAGAATAATTTCTTTGTCCTGGGTGCTGCTCTGGAACGGATGCATAGTTTCCTTAGTTGACACTTAATCTTCAGCAGCTCCTTAGCATGAGGAGCGTTATGGAGCTGGAGATAATGGTCTTATGCATCGTGCCTGCTTAGCCAGACTTTCTTCCCTACAAAAGTTGCTGAAGGGGGACACAACACACTGAGTAGAGCCAAGGGATAGAGATGTTGATGAAATATTTTGGTTTTCATTTTTCAAGACCACACAAACTTTTCTGAAGGAAAAGTAGCATTTGCTATTATGTTGGATATGGAGAGAGAGCTTTTCTGAAGCTCTTGTTTTTATAGAGCTCACTGAGGAGAAAGTACACGTCCTCAGAAACCCAAGTGGTGGTAGTTCCTGATTCTCATGTGTCTGCTCTGTAAGTCTGATTCTTGCTTGTAGTCATATTTTAGTGAGCGTTTTTGGACATGACTTTGGTTTTGAGGGTTCATGGACTTGCTCATTAAATGCATTGTAGGGTTCAGTCACCTAGGACCAGATTCCCATTCTGTAATAGCCAAGAAATAGTTTCCTGTTAACCTGTGCTGCTTTTGCCATGCTGCTTGGTGGGATCTCAGAAAATTCTTGCTGAAAAGGAAATCTGCTTCTTAAATATTCCCTTACAAGTTATTAGTCATAGATGTTAGTATCTTACATATGTTACTTTGTTTTCTTGCCCCAATAGTTGTGGACATCGGATACCCAAGGAGACGAAGCCGAAGCAGGAGAAGGAGGGGAGAATTAACCAGCCTTCCAACTTCCATCTGCCTCATTCTGAAATTTCCACAGTAGACCATTTGTCATCCATGCTGTCCCACAAATAGTTTTTGTTTACGATTTGACAGGTTTATGTTACTTCTATTTGGATTTCTATATTTCCCATGTGGTTTTGTTTAATATTAGGGGAATAGAGCCAGTTAACATTTGGGGAATTTATCTGTCTGTTTTCATCTGAGGTGGCCAATATAGGGTTGTGAAGTTTTTATACCAGTTTTACATGTTTGGCATAGTACTTTTGGTACATTGTGGCTTCCTTCCCACAAGGCCAGTGTTAAAACAGCTTTCTATGTCAAGCAAAGACGACTGCTTGCATATTGGTCTGTCATGATGGAGAAGAGGGATGATCAGTTGCAGCCACAGGTGTAGTTAGCGTGAGTGTTCAGGCTGGAGCACACATGGCTGTGAGTAAACTGATGTCCCATAGATATTGCATGTCCAGTCAACATGTGAGATCTGTGGAATATTCCAATCCAAATGTACATCTTTGATTGCAGCTGAAGTGTTCCTTAAGACAGTTTGATAACCCGGTCAGCTTTCTCTAAAGGAGGACAGAGAAACGGTTCACATTCCATTCTTTGTAAAGTTACCTGCTGTTGCTTTCATTATTTTTGCTACACATTTTATTTGTATTTAAATGGTTTAAGCAACCTAAGAACAAATGTACAAGTAAAGATGCAGTAAAAAATGAATTGCTTGATATCCATAATGACACTGTATATCGAGCACAGCAGTACAACAAAAACCCATGTATTTAACTTTTTTAGGTTTTTTGCTTTTGTGATTTATTTTTTTTTTTGATACTTGCCTAACATGCATGTGCTGTAAAAATAGTTAACAGGGAAATAACTTGAGATGATGGCTAGCTTTGTTTAATGTCCTATGAAATTTTCATGAACAATCCAAGCATAACTGTTCAGAACATGTGTATTAAGTTGATGTAAGTGGAATAAAAGTTTTATGAATGGACTTTTCAACTACCTTTTGGTGTAGATTTCATGTCATCTGTCTTCTCGTGCCCCTGTAGAGTAATGGCAGTGTTGTACACGAACTCAGTGTAGAAAGTCTTTTCATCCAGTTCATTTCAGGGAAGTTGATCGGAATATCCAGTATCTGATTTTTCAGGTTGCTCTAATTAGTTCACAACTTTTTGGTGCTTTCAGCTTTCTGACAGGCTGGCTGGAGATCCCTTACTTAGGGCAAAAGGCATGGGAAGTTCTTCAGGAACTGACCTATAGAGTAGGTCTAGTTGTATAGAAACCCATAGCTTGATGCTCTTGACTCCTTAAAGCAGAACTGAGCATGAGCCTCGACAGAGCTCGGAGGCTTCAGACACTACAGTTCAGTTTGTGGAAGGGCTTCCATATAATGATGCTCTTCCTTTCCTTGTTCCCTGTGAGGTCTGCACTGCAGGTATTCACAGGGAGCATCACTCACATTTGTAGGTGGTTGGTTTGACACTGAAATAATGGTGGGGAATTTGAGACTAATTTTCACACAGTATCATGTCTGTGTCAAGAATTGCAGCTCTTGTAAAATAATTGAACTGTATTACAATGTCCCAGTTGTATTCGTGTCGTCAGGAGGCTTGAGTGGCCGCCTTCTTGACTGAGCTCTAAGTTTTTTCTAAGTTTATGTGGTGAAGTTACCTTGATGTCACCAGGTTAGTCTGGTACCTGAAAGAGGAAGAACAAAGACACTGCATGAGAACTCCATTGCTTTACCCTTTTGCACATGCAGTGCGCTTAGGCGAGATACAGATCTGACTTTTTAGAAGTTCAGCGTAGGCTTTTTCTTTTTTAAAAAGCAAAGTCAAAATGCATCTGATCATTGTGTTCAGAATATGATGCTCCATTTCCAGAAGAAGCTGAGTCCTTTGTCCCAGGATGTAAAGATTGATGGTCGTAGAAAATACGGGTGGGATATTCTTAAACCTTAAAGGAGTTAGGAGTGGTGCCTACTATCTTGGGAATTGAAGTTAATTATATCAGGCAATAAAAATGAGAATCTGATTAAGAACAGGAAGAAGGGAAGAATATGGAGGGCAAAGGCTAATGAGCCTTTCTAAGGGAGAACTTAGTATATCACTCATTTTCCACTGAAAAAATTAACTAATACATGAAAGTACTTGTCAAAAGGAAAAAGCAGAAATCAAATACATTTACTAAACAAAGGGACGTGTTACAATCTGGAACCAACACAAATGGGCAGAGCATGACTAAAAAATTCCTTTGGGGAGACTGGGTCCACTTTCAGAAAGGAGAGACCATAGCTCACTCCATAGCAGGACACAAATTCTGTCCCTTTGGCTCTAATGAAGATGTCCTCACTTCCGACTTGCATGGTAAACTGCTCTACTTTAGCTGAAGTTAAGCTTTTAAATGAAGTCATGGAAGTGCTTCAAAAAAACCCAAACAACAACCTTTAAGAAAGTTTTGATTTAATAGGATCCTCTGAAGTTACCTGAACTGCTCCACGTGCGTAGTGTTACTAAACATTAAAAAAGAACTAAAAGCAGAAGAAATAATCTGCTCTCTAAACACAACATGTGATAGTAAGACAGCAGAGGTCTTTGGAATTTGGTGCGGTGGTTTTTGGTTTTGTTGATGTTTGATTATTTTTTTTTTTAAAGCCTGTTTCAGTACCTGCACTGATGCTTTAAATGTTACAGAAGGTTCATCCCTGAGCCTTCATTTCCTCCGTTCTCTCGCTAGAGCAATCTGCAGTATCTGATCATGGAAAAACATTTGTGTATTGATTGGCCACCCTCCTCATTACAGCCAGATTTCCACGAAGCCTTGGATCTGACATTGAAGACCCTCAAGCTGTGACAGTGTTGCTTCACCTGTTGTCTGTCCCATTCTGCAGTGTAGCTTCTGCTTCTCTGAGCAGGAAGGTCTCACAGGGGCCTGAAGTTCTCAGAGCCTTTAGTGCAGGTAGCACAGGTCACAGAATCCCATTCCCCCAGGACCAGCTTAGTGCTTAACTACGGGCTTCCCAGCACAGGTTGAACAGGCAAAACGCTGAGGTTGGGAGTGTTCAAACTGAACCACCTGTTGCACCAAAGGCAGCCTCATGTCCACCTGCAACCAGAAGGGGAAGACTTGTGAAATGACAACATGGACATGCACAAACTTTACAGATGCAAGTTGAAGCCTCTGCAGCAGTGTCTTGACAGCCTGGTTAGTGTCCAGCTTTTACTCATCTGGCCTTTTGCTTTGGGTCCTTCTGGAAGGGCAGGTAGCTCCATTAGCTACTCCTTCTGCTGGTCAGGCAGCTGTGCAGCCAGCAGTGTGTGACTGCATGTGCTTCCTTGTTTCCAGTAACTTACACCTCAGCGAGATCCTGGCAGGCTGGTAATTCCAGATTCTGAATGGAGGAAGGATGGAAGAACAACTATGTACAAGAAAATGCTGTTTCCTGGGACTTTTTTAGTGGTAAGTAGCTTTATTTTCTTCCAGTGTGCAGTTCGAAGCTGTTGGACTTAGGGAATCCCTTTCAAAGAGGGATTCCCTAACTCACTACACATGTGCCTCAAAACTCAGGGAGCTGACTGTTGACAGAAACATTTGAAGCAATCGCTGTAGCCTCTGAGCTGTACTCACAGCCCTTGCCTTAATCTTGTGGGTATAACTGGGGATTGATTTTTGCCTACCTCACCTTTAGGAGAACTGGTGTTACCTGTCAGCTGCAGGAGCTGCTAGTTGTGATGGGTAGGACCAAGCAGGACGTGCCACCCTTGGGTTTATGAATTACACTGTTGTTTAATAGGATTATTCTTGTTTTAATGTAACAAGATCATTTGCCTAGAGAGTTCTTCTCCTTTTTTCTGTCTCGTAGCCTAGTCGGAAACAACAACAAAAAATCTCTTTAAACCTGCCAGATGCTAATTGCTGTAACAACTGCCTGCTTTTGAAAAAGGTTAGGAATGGGAATGACAAGAGACAACCCTGATACGAATCCAGAAAATGAAGCTCAATTCTATGTTTTTTGCATCATGCCTTGCTGTCCCCAAGCTCTGCTTTGACACAGGTGACAGGAAAGTGCTCGAAGACTTCCTATTCCATGTAATTCAGGTTCTGGCTGAAAGTGGAGAAGCTGAGGCTATTCTCCTGGTTTGGTCTCAGGATGAGAGATGCACCTGCTGGAGTCAGCAGCTGGCATTATCTTCACTTAATCCACAACTCAGCTACTGATCTGCCCTTTCCTTAGGTGACGATTCAATAGATGCAATAGGTGCTTGAAGCAGAATTACCTATTTTAGTGGTGCAGAGTTGTTCTGGACATGAGAGGGGACATTAGGGGTGTTAATCATCCCCATTAGCACTAGCTGATGCAGGAGAACTGGATCATGGGCTGAGGCTGTAACTCTACATCCCTCATTTCCAGTGTTAAGACAAGGGATGGTTTTCTAGTAGCAAAGTACAGGGTAGAGCCCAGCCCATCACACCACACACCAAATGGCTTTTTTAGAACAGAACTAGAGAGAAAATGGCGATTTCAGATTCTGATCCTGGGCAAAATGCAGCAGCAATTATGGCTTGGAAGTAGGAGTTTCTAAGGGCTTTGGAGGTTTGCTTGGCCTCTCAGGGACCCACATTTTGGAACACTGGATGTTCCTACAGTGAGCAGAGCAGTTGCAGGTCTGTCTGGAGAACTTTTATGGCAGAGCTGTTCTACAGAAAAATGGTTTTGTTTTCTAATGCAGCTGCTTAGATGGGTGCTCACCCCTACTGGCTAAACCTCCGGACATGACCAGATTGGAGTGGCTGAAAGTAGCCTTGAGGGAAGCTGAAGAATACAGGCCCCGCCAAACTCAACCGCTAGGTCTGGACTGCTGTCATTCATCGCAGGTCTGTTACTTTCTGTGACTCCTGATAGGAGTCAAGGGCTAAACCAAAATGTTTCGAGGACAGAACTCAAAATATGTCCTGTCCTGGACTGTGTGTCTGGGGCCTATCTTTCAAAGGACTTGGAAAGTTATTGAAGAAAGTAAGTGTTTTTAACCATAGGCTACCTTTCTTTTATTCTTTATTAGGGTGGGTGTTTGTAATGTCTTCTTTTCTTACTAGAGATGTGCTTCCCTGAGGCAACGTAGCATGTTATTTCTTCTAACCAGCTGTTCCTTGCCTGGCAAGGAACATTGGGTTTGGGGAGAGGAATTACTGGCTTACTGGTTGTTTGCTCAGTGTTCTTTCTCCTCTGGCCTTTAATTCTCATCTGTTGTTGAAGCTGTGCTGCAGCGCTTTAAACTGGAGCTTTTCATCAGTAAGCCACGTGTTTGTGGAGTCAAGTAGCATCTGTATACTGGGAGCATTCGCTTAGCGTGCTGCAGAATGGAGACCAGCCACACCAAACCTGAACATCACAACGTGTAGGTCAATACTGGGACCTGTTCTACTCCATATATTCATTAATGACTTGGTTGAGGGATTAGAGTGCACAGTCAGCAAGACTGCTGATGACACACCTCTACTCTGCCCTGGAGAGACACATCTGGAGTGTTGTGTCCAGTTCTGGGCCCCTCAGTTCAAGGGACACAGAGCTGCTGGAGAGACTCTAGCACAGAGCCACAAAGATGCAATTCTACCATTGTTGTGGTAGAATCTCCTTAGCCACAGATGAATGCCAAATTGAATTCCATTGGGCTATTTCTCTTCTATCTAGATCTGGTTATTTTATTTCTCTGCATTTTGAAAGCGATACCCAGGAATGTTCTCACCTGGATTGACACGGTCTGCTGCTGCACAGCCGCACACAGAGTGCAGAGGAAGACCCATCCGCAGTCTTGTGCCACAGAGCCTAGTGCTTGTCCACTGCACTGAGCATTTTTTAAGAGGCTCATTGTAGTTTAACCTTCTGGGACAGGGTGGTTAAGCTGTACTGCTGTTAATGCTAAGCCAGTTAGCATCAGCACATCTAATTCCAACTCCTACTGCCAAAAGGAAGTGGAGAACTCCTCTAGGTCAGTGAGGTTGCCTCTAGATGGACAGCAAGTGGCATTTAATGAATGAGAATTTTTCTATCCAAAGGTAGGGATGTACCGTTCTCTCGTCAATTCAGTAGTGGGTTCTAGGATGACCAGGGGTGACTGTCCGTAGCCTTTGTAGAGGAAATGCTGTCTGCACGTTTTGAGACCTGACATATCTCTGTACTGGCTTTCACCATTCTGCTCAAAGTAGAGGAAGGTTAACTCCTTACTGCTGGTAGCTGAGATGTCACCCAGGCTAGATGTACAGCATTCAGTGCAAATCCTGACCATTCACCTCCTATGTCCTCACCTTGTCCCGTGCCTGTGAGTAATGGGTGACTGGCTTCTGCACTGAAGTGAGAAATGTCTGTCACTGGAGCAAAGTGCTTTCCCCTCATTAGCAGGAAAAGAGACGTGTAAGTCTGGTACCTAAAGCAGCAAACCTCAGCACTGAGTGATCTCCTCCAGCACAAAGCAGGTTGATAGTCAGTCTGCAATTTTAGCGTAGCTCAAACTGCAGTCCGTGACCTGCCAAAGGCATCAGGATGTCAGCAGTGTTAAAGAACAGGTTCTGTCTGGCTGCCCGTCTTCTCCTGGACTGTTTTGTCAGCCTTAAAATTCATGGTGTGCTGAGCCCCCAGCCAAGCAGAAGGTTGCACAGCTGGGGCTGCAGAAACAACTTACTTGCAGACGTCACAGAAGGTGAGTCTGTTGAGTTACGTGTTGTGGAAGACAAATCGCTATTTTACAAAGAATGCACAATTCTTTTGATGAGGGGTCTAGGGAAATGCTAGTAACAAGTCTGTCAGAAGGCAGTGAGAACATACTGAGAGAATGGAGAGGTGAGTGTGTTGCAGCCTCACCTCCATCCCAGGAAAGGTGGTGGTGAAGAATGAAGATGATAGAGTGGAGCACCTCCCTGATGAGGAAAGGCTGAGGGAGCTGGGTCTCTTTAGCTTGGAGAAGAGGATACTGAGGGATGACTTCATTAATGTTTATAAATATGGAAAAGGTGGGTGTCAGGAGGTTGGAGCCAGGCTCTTGTCAGTGTCATCTAGTGATAGGACAAGGGGCAATGGGTGTTAGCTGGAACATAGGAGGTTCCACATCAGTATGAGAAGGAATGTCTTCACAGTGAGGGTGACAGAGTGAGGCCCCTGGAACAGTCTGCCCAGGGGCGTTGTGAAGTCTCCTTCTCTGGAGAAGTTTAGGACCCACCTGGCCATGTTTCTGTGTGACTTGATCTAGAGGATCCTGCTGTGGCAGGGAGATCGGACTGGATGATCTTTTGAGGTCCCTTCCAATCCCTAATGTTCTGTGATTGTGTGTGGCAGTGAGAGTGAACCTCCAAGCACGTAGGAGATTACACAACCCAGCTTCTGGACCAGCCGCAGCATTTCAATGGGGTCATCTGGTGAGACCTTGCCATTTTGTAGGACTGAGAGGTGCTTCAGAAAGATGTGAACACACGTGAGCTTAATAAAGGAGAATTTTTAGATGGAACGTGACCTAGAAAATGGTCTGGGCTCTTGAAAAATGGGATTGGGTTCATTAAATGTGACCTTCAGAGAGAAGCAGTTAGACCTGTGCGTTTCTGTCTTTTTCCCTGCCTCTGTCTAACTCTTGCAAAGTTAAATCAGAATATCAGGATCAGACATGATGCTCCCAGTCTCAGCGTGTACAAGCCAAGGGCAATCTTCCAGCCATCGCGTAGGAGCTACCTGCCCACCACCTGGCCAGTTGCAATCCCCTGCAGAGCAGAGGCAATCTGCTGCCTCCCACTGCTCCTACTGTCATGAGCATCTGCCAAAAACAGACAAAGTGCCTGTGGACACCCTGGAACATCTCCCGGGCTCAGGGAGAGGTATGGCTTTAGGCGAGCAGAAAGGACCGGTGGATTTTCATGGAGGGGAAGGAAATAGCTCTGATGGTTGGGATGCAGTGGAAAGTCTTTCAATAGTGGGATAAACCTACAGAGAAGTCCCTTATTAAGTATTTTGATGGTACCTCGTGTTCCAAGGCCACAGAAATGTAAACGATGGCTCCAGGGTATCTTCTGCTCAGAAGGGGCTCAGTGTCAAGGGAGGGGCTCAAGCTGATGCCTGAATGAGCATTTGATGGCTGCAGAAGCTCTTTGTGTGTGGAGGGGGAGACCTCCACTGATCACAACCACAAAGTGTGCGATGAGTTTGCAGCCTCGCCAGGTTGTGCCTCCTACCTCTACAGAGCCACAGGGATTCATGAGTCATCTCCTTCTTTATCCTACTAATACCTTGGGATTGATACAAGGGGAAGTGAAAAAGAAGTCACTGCGTCGGATTCAGATAACGGTTTTTCTTAAAAAACTTTGCTCAGACTAAAAAAATCTGAACTTTCTGAATTTCATGATTTTTCCCTATCAAATTGATGAAACAAGGCAGCCAGTTACTGAATTGTCTGATCACTCGCTTCGGGTAAAACTGAATACTTGGTGTTTTGTTGGGAAAGGAAAGGGAAAGGGAAAGTTCTCCTCACGGAAGTTCCAGAGCTCGGTATCTCTGTACTGTCTCGATGAACATCCTGAAGGGGCAATACTCCTGCTCAGCAGTTGTTGCTGGCTGTAGGAGGGCTCTGAGCGCTGAATCCCCACCTGTGGTTTGCTTTTCTGAAGCACTGAGCAAACTCATTGTAGGGACAGGCTGGAGAGCTGGGCAGGGAGAAACTGAATGAACTATAACAAGGACAGTGTAGAGTCTGGTATCTGGGCAAGAACAACCCCAGGTACCAGCACAGGTTGGGGACTGACCTCTTGGAGAGCAGTGTAGGAGAAAGGGACCTAGGGGTCCTGGTGGCCAGCAGGATGACCGTGAGCCAGCAGTGTGCTCTTGTGGCCAAGAGGGCCAACAGCATCCTGGAGTGGATCAGAAGGGAGGTGGTTAGCAGATCACGAGAGGTTCTTCTCCCCCTCTACTCTGCCCTGGTGAGACCACATCTGGAGTATTGTGTCCAGTTCTGGGCCCCTTGGTTCAAGAAGGACACAGAACTTCTGTAGAGAGTCCAGCACTGAGCCACAAAGATGATGAAGGATGTGGAACATCTCCCTGATGAAGAAAGGCTGAGCAAGCTGGGTCTCTTTAGTTTGGAGGAGACTGAGGGGTGACCTCATTAAGGTTTATAAATATGGAAAGAACAGGTGTCAGGATGATGGAGCCAGGTCTGCTCAGTGTCATCCAATGATAGGATATGGGGCAATGGGTGTGAGCAGGGCAGCTCTGCCAGTGCTGAGCTGATGCGTGTGAGCACCTCGCTGAAAGAGCACCCTCTGCACTGACTGGAGGAGCAAGGGGATTCCTAACTGATGTCTTTATAGCTGGTCCCCTCGTTGGCCAGAAAAACTCCCTGGGTTTTTCTCTCTCCTGTGTCTGGGGTAGAAAGGCAGGAGAGCAGTGGGGCTGGGTAGCCACCTCTCAGTGGGCCCTGCAGTGACCCCAGTGCTTGCAGGCACCTCAGGAAGCCATTTCTTGCCAAAATAATGATCTCTGAATAAACAGAGGAGCTGTGTGTGTACTAAACCTTTGATGTTGTATACCTGAAGCAGAACACCAAAGCAAAACGACCTGTAAAGCTGCCCAGAGTAAATATTCAACACAGAAGACCTGTGGGTGGGACCTGGACATGGTCTCCTTACCGTTCATTCACAGCTGCCCACAGCACGTCGGTGCTACCTGCATCAGGACGCTGAGACCTCGTCTTCAGTGTGAAGCAAGGCTTTATAGCCCTGCTGTTTCTCTCCCAGCAGGACAGAGCCATCCTACACCTCTCTTCCTATGGTTTCACAACCAGAAATGTGATGCAGCTGAAAGTAGTCTTTATTTTCTGCTGGCTGAGCTCCCTGATCACCAGGGCGCAGTGTCAGCGCTGGGACAGTGCAAGACCTCTGTTCCCGAGTCCAGCCCAGGAGCAGCCTGCAGGAGCCACAAGGGGCCGGGCGATTCCATCTGTGGAGTCAAGGTGTCTCTTCCGGAGCATCTGCAGCCTGCGCTGGGCTGATTCATCCTGAGCTGCTCCAGCATGAAGCAGGTTGTGCGCTGCTGAATCCTGCCCTGCACTGGCACTGCTGCTGTGTAAGGTGTTGGTAGTCACTGAGCCCAACAGCCTTTTTAGGCTGTACCTGCAAAGAATGTAGGTTAGGCAGTAAAAAAGCTTCTTGCTTTGTCTTCAGCTTCTCCAAGGAGAGAGGAAAGAGAACTTTCTGTTGATAGACTGTCCATGTAACGGGTTCTCATCAGAGTACCTGGTCCTCATGCTGTCACTTGGCAGTAACCAAAGTGCTGATGAGATCTCCCCAGCCTCTGGCTTTACAGCAGCCTGCTGTAACCATGAGGAGCTGGAGATGGAGGCCAGCTGAGCTTTTCAGGGAGATACCAACGTGTTGTATCAGATCAAGGCTGGAACAGAAGCATTGGGCACAGCATTGCTCAGTGCACTGTCGCCTGAGAAACTCCGTCGCACCTGGCCCGCTGAGCCCAGGGGGAGTAAACTGAACTCTGCGCTGCCTGGCATTTGCTGCCTCCTGCCAAGGGAAAAGGAGAGTCTGGAGTTATTTTGGTTTACATTGCCCTGAGATGTTTCTTCTTAAAACACTTCAGCTGCCACGAGCCCCTTGTGGAGCCAGACTCCAGCAACTCTTCCAGAAGCAGTGACACATTGCTCCCCCCCGCTCTAATCGCTTCCCCAAAACTCATGGCATCGCCAGCAGCAAGCGGGCCTATGGCTGCTCATCGAGATGAACCGTGGCAACACAAGAGGCATCTCTGAGGGTCCTTAATATTCCAAAACTTCTGAAGTACCTGTGCAGTGAATTAAAGCCTCGCTGGTTTTGCGTTTGAATCAATCCTTCGGCAAAGAACTTTGATTTCCAAACTCAAGGCAGCTGGCAACCACTGCTGGACTGATGTTCGCACAGCTGAATTTAGTAGCCTCACTCAGCTGAGATCAAAAGACAGACTGAGAAACTGCCTTTGAAGCCTCGGTCCTGGAGGGAGAGGTACCATCTAAACATTGATTTTTTTTTTATAATGAGGGTGCTGAGGTACTGGAACAGGTTGCCCAGAGAAGCAGTGGATGCCACCTCCCTGGAAGTATTCAGGGCTAGGTTGGATGGGGCTCTGGGCAACCTGGTCTGGTGAGAGGTGTCCCTTGCCCATGGCAGGGGGTTGGAACCAGGTGACCTCTGAGGTCTCTTCCAACCTGAACCATTCTATGATTCTATGGTTCTTACAGACCTGAGCACAGAGCAGCTTCAGGAGCTGATGTCCTCACTGCAGCTGCTTGGAAGATGCTGCTGCTTTGGGCAGGAACTGCTCTGAGCGATGCTGTTACAGGTGCTATCTTGCAGGAGGCATGAGAAGGAGCCACATCTCCTGGCCAGTTATGGCAGACACTAGTGGCCTGGCTCCTGCAGCCCTACCTCTCCTCTTGGCAGCCCACCAGACCCTTGGGTGTCAGTGATAACTTATCCTGATGAAAAAGAGACTGTCTGAAGCTTTTGGCTTAAAATGTCATCATTTGGAACGTGACAGATAACGCTCTCACAGATTCAGACGACCCCCCCGGGAGCTAATGTGATTAAGATCCTTTATTCCTTTTGTAATTCCGGGGAAGCTTTCAGATTCATCAAGCAAGCGGCTTCTGTTCCTTTTAAGCTGAAACAGGAGCACCTACCGGAGCTCTGTGCTGCGCGGCACTGGCAAAGCCCATGTTCTGAGCCTTATCTGCATGAAAAATACCCAGATAGTCGTGAGCGCTTCTATTCACATCAAAACCAGTTCTGTTTTGCAAGTGTGTCCTTATTTTCTGCTTAGGCTGAGCTGCTACACCGCAGCTGCTTAGAGGGCAGCTGGCACTGGTGCTCTGCACTGCAGTTTCCATTCCCCCATGTGATGTCGACTCTGCTGCCAGGGACGTGTGGACACACAGCCATCCCCGCAAAGGAGCCCCTGGACCATCCAAGCTGGGAGTCAGGCCCCAGGAAAGCCACAAAGTGCTGCAGGTTCTGGTACCCTGACATCGGTCTGCACAGGTTTGCCCATGTGAGCATGGAGAGAACATCCTGCCTGCTCCACCGCAAGCACCAATGGCCAGAGGTGAGAGATGGCCACCAATGTCCCAGCAGGAATTGGGAAGAAAGCAAGAATGGACAGCACCCAGCTCCTGCTGAAATGCTGAGCTGGCCTGGTGATGCACAGCCTCCTGCTTCTGCTGGGCATCAGCAATCCACACACCCAGACACAGGCTGCAGAGTGGTGCTGAATGACACCGGCACGAAGGGGCAGGGTGAGACGATGTCTTGTTGCTCTGCTGCTGGGACAGTGCCCAGCCTGACACCTGCAGAAACAGGGGAGATGTGGAGATGTTTTTCAGGGAGGACCTCCAGCACTGGGAAGGTTGAGCTAACAGAGTTGCCACAGCCTCACCTGCAGATGCTGCTGAGAGACAGCAGAGTGGCACCCAGCCTGGCGCGTGACTGGGTCTGCTAGCCACGGCTTGACGTTGAGGCAGCTTTTCTTACTGTCCCAACAGCTTACTTGTTCACGTTGGATCTCACAAAGTCATGCAGGGTGTTATATAAATCAGTTACTAATTTCTGCAGTGTCTGAAACACCAGGCAGGCTCCAGAAGGGCTCAGCTGGAGAAACCAACCTGGCAGAGAGGGCAGGAGACCCACCACAAGCCTGACAGCATGTGGGGTGTAGGCAGCAGGCAGTGGTGGCGACTAAGCTGGGAACAGTTTCCACCTACCCAGGTCATGTCAGCAGAAGGGAAAACTAACCCGTCCAGCGTGGTTGAAACCACGACAGCAGCCAAGCTGATGCCAAGATGCAGCCTGAGCCGATGCACCGCTCACCTCCCTCGTGTCCAGTGAACCCCAGTTGCCTCTCACTGCAGTGACCACATAAACTATTCTCTCCTTTAGATCTGAGCAGGCAGGCAGGGCTGTGGGCTTGCCTGGGCACAGGCAGTGCTGCCTCCTGCCCACAACACCCTGGTGGCACATGAGCCAGACAAGTGAGGGCACAGGGCTGCCCAGAGCAGCCTCTGCACTGCCTCCCTTCTTGCCTTTGTTTTAAGAAACGTGTTTCATTAGTTTCTTGGCTGATGCTGCTCAACCATGTGCATTGTGCTGCGCTCAGCGGTGCCCTGCTGGAGGGGTGGCGCTCGCAGCTGGCAGACCTGACCCCCGCCCATGTTGGTGACAGCAGCTGAGCTGGGTGCACTGGGGACAAGGGATGGAGAGACCTCAGGCTCCTGGATGGCTGCCCTGCGCTGCTGAGGGTCACCTTCTTGTGCTCAGGCCCTTGTGCCGCCCTTGTCCCCACAGGGTCTGTGCTGGTCTGGATGAGAGATTGGGATGACTTAGCCAGAGATCCCATCCAGCCTGCCCAGCCCTGCGACAGCCAAGGGCTGTCCTGCAGCATCAAAGACCAGCTAATTGAGTAATAACCACACAAGGTAATTACAGGGTTACTTTTGCCCTCCAAAAGGAAAGTGCTACCTCATAATTAAAAATAAGAGCCTGGCAATCCTAATTACTAGACTTTCATTAGGCTGGCGGAGGCACTGCAAGGGCTGATCTCCCAACCTGCTCCTGGTCCCCATGACACCTTCACATGATGCCTCCAGGGCAAACCCTGCCACTGAAAATAAGAGGTGAGATGTTCAGCTCCACACAGCCATTCACCAAATGCCATGTAGGTCTGAGGAGCAAGAACCTGCCCTGGAGCTTTCCACAGACTTTGACACCAGCTGCAATCCAACCCTCAGGCTGCGGCTGCTCCTCAGCCATCCTGAGCAGATACAGTACAATTTTGACATCAGGATCATCAATTACACCGTGTTCCAGCTGTTCAAGTTCTTATGGAAGATAATCATAGCCTGGCACCTCTTTGTGGTTAAAATCTTGCAGCAAACATGCTGTGATTCCCTTCCCAGCCTTACCCGAGCAGCCTTGCCCCTGGCCTGTGGCAGGAGGGATCACAGGGGCTGGTTCCCTTGGCTGAGGGGATGGGTGCACTGGTTCTGCTGCAGGTAGGGCTTAACAGTCTCCCTAAGTTTGGGAGCACCCTTGAGCCTTGCTCCCGTTAATCGTGACGTGACAAAACACTATATTGAAACAACAGCCCTAAAAAAGGGTGAAAGTGCCCTGTTTCAGGAGATGGTTTAGTGTTTGGGGGCTGTAGGGCTGATTCTATGGTTCTATGACATTGGTCTCTTCAGGGCCTCTCAGCTGGGGCAGGCAGAGGATTTGCCCAAACTTCCTGAGCACATGCCGGTCCTGCTTGTCCCCTCAGCTGGCACTTCCCACCAGCAGCACCATCATTTCCCTGTGGAGAACTCACTAGAGCTGAACAGAGCCATGTCCCCAGCCCTCAGTCTGTCACAGAGCAGACCTGAAGCCTCGCATCGCACAGGGCTGCACCTGCAGAGGTGACTGTCCTCTGGGATTGGGTCAGACTGTGATGAACATGCAGATGTCTGAAAACCAGGGGACACAGACTTGGTGCAGAGGCAGCTCTGCCCACTGGCTCCCTGGGAGGGACTGTGCCCCACTGCCCAGCCTGTCCCAGTGCTCTGCTGCCCATCGCTCTCTCCTCCAGTGCAGACCCTGATGCCCCCACACTTCTTCCCTGCTGAAAAGCAGCCAGTGACAGCTTTTCATGTGTTGAAGGTGGCCCTCTGCTGCAGTACCTGAGGGCTGTGTTACCTGAGCCAGCTCTCCAATTGCTCTTGGTTAATTAGTGCTAATCTGTTAGGGCTCACACACCCCTCAGAAGGGAGAGACCACTGCTCTCTCCACAGAACACCTGTAGTGCAGCTGCCTTCAGAAAGCTGTCAGCAGCCTTTTGAGAGCAGCTGGCTGTTCTCCCCAGCAGAATAAAATCAGCATTTCAGCGAGATGGGGGCAGCCCCCTGATAACTCTGCCCTGAGAGGGACAGGCAGTATCACCACCTGGGCACCACTCAGGTGTGATGGCCATGTGCTGTTGGGAATTTTGGAATCCTCTTCCCTGACCCCAAGCTGCACTGGGGCCTTTTGGTGTGTTTGACAGCACCCAGGGCAGCTTCTGCCATCACTTTTCCTGCAGGAGTTCAGGGGATCTGGAGCAGAACAAGGTACAGGGACCTGGCTCTCAGCAGACTGGAGGAGCACTAGGGGGGGATGGAGGGGCACTGGGGAGGATGAAGGGGCACTTGGGAGGGATGGAGGGGCACTGGGGAGGATAGACGGGCACTTGGGGGGATAGAGGGGCACTGGGGAGGATGGCAGGCACTTGGCTGCCCCAGGCAACAGGATGGAGGGGGCAGAGACATCCCCCCTCCTCTGCCACTGCTGGGAAGGAAGTGGTGGTTTATGTCAGTGTCAGGAGGGGAAATCCAGCAAGCTGGTGGCTTTGTCAGTGCCGGGGCCTCCCAGAAGGCCACGTCATCCTGCTGAAAAGGAGCTCGTGCACTGGTGAAGTTAAAAATTGACTTGGAGTTGTTTAGTCACTTGCCGGGAGCTGGTAGCAGGGTTAGTGGGGTTAGGGATGTGCACACGGTGACCCTCCCCAGCACCTGTGATCAGCACCTGGGGAGAGGCTGCTGCCGCTCCTGTGTACTTTGTTCCCCCCTCAGTGGGAACATGCAGCAGGAGGACCTCAACGAGAGCTCTCCAGCCAGCCAGAAACCTGCCTCTGGCTCACCTGCCGGGGCAGGTGGACCCCTCCCGTGCCCACCCCCAGATCAGGGCACGGCTGTGGTGCTGAGCCATGGACCCTCTCTGTACACCTCAGTCTGCAGGGCTGGTGTTCACTGCAGACACTTTGAGCTGCTCCAGCATGTGCCTCACCCTTCCTATTTATAGGAATTGGTGAGGCATTTAATGGAAATTTAAAAAAAGGGCTCCCAACTAAAGCAAGGAAATGGTGACAAAGCAAGAGATACCGGTGGTTACAGAACGCAGCCTGCCCAGCAAAACAGAGACTTTATAAATAGTGTCAGTGGTGATGGCTGGGAGCTGCATCTTGGCATCACTTGCTGCCTCTGGCCACCTCTTCCTGGCTCCTGCTGACGGTGACGTTGAAGGTCAGGGATCTCAGTGAGATGGAAAATCTCCATCAGCTCTGCATCCCCATGCTCAGGCAGGGCAGGTCCTGACCTGAGCGCTGAGGGCCCACGGACAGCCCACACCGGAGGCAGCAGGCAGATGTATGTCCCAGTGACACCACCCTAACCAAAACAGCAGTGAGATCAAGGTTCTCCCACCAGGAATTGCAGATTTCCCTGGTGCAACCAGCTGAAAGGCTCAAGGGGAAAAGCATGGAGGTGGAGAGAGTAACTGATTTTAACTTGCCCTGATGCTTGGAAGTGAGGGTGTTCAATGCAGCTTTGGCTTGATAACCCCTGTTTGCAGCAGGGAGAAAGTGATGGCTCAAAGCCTATCGTGTTGGACTAAAAAGAGGCAAGAGGAGAGTCAGGAGAGCCCCTGTGGGCTGGCTGTCACACTCAAGCTGGGATGGAGGGTATCAGCTACTCATTTCTGTTGGAAGGGCTTCATTCTCTTCATTCTGTAACTCTGTTGATGGAGCATAGGGGAGGAAATGGCCCACTGCTTCCATGCTTTTTCAAAGCTGTTGTTGCTACAGATGTGCATGAACACTTCACTGCATCACCCCCAGTGATATGGGACAGGCATGATCCACCACCCCAGGCTGCTGTTGTCGAGTAGCTTCTGAGGGTCTCACCTCCTTTGTGTTTTAGACTAGCACACATCACTGGCATCACGAGCAGATCAGTTTGGCTGACGGACAGTAACTGGGTAATCTGCGGTGTGTTCCCTTGTTCAAGGTCAGGCGAAGCTCAGCAGATAAGCTGGAGCTTAGAAATAAGGAAGACAGTATTTGTGGTGAGGGTGGTGGATCATGGCAACAGGTTGCCCACAGAGGTGGTAGATGCTCCATCTCTAGAAATATTCCAGATCAGGTTGGATGGGGCTCTGGGTGACCTGATCTAGTTGAAGATGTCCCTGCTCACTCAGGAGGGGTTGGACTGGTTGATGTTTGAAAGTCCCTTCCGACTCAAACTATTCCATTATCAAAGAATCAAAAGAATCATTCAGGTTGGAAAAGACCCTTAAGATCAAGTCCAGCCAATAACCCTACTCTACCAATTTCACATTAGACCAGATCTTTAAGTACCACATCTATTCTAGTCTGTTATTCTAACCCCACTGGAGCAGTCTGGCCAGCACAATGCTGGCTGGTTGCCTGACACTCCCGAAGAGAAAGGGTAACTGGGTCAGAAGTACAGGACACAGCTTATTTCCCATGGATGCCCTTGTGTTAGCAGTGACACACACTGGTGTTCAGTGTGGGAATCCTTTTGGGTGGGGGTGCCTGGCATGCTCCAGGTGATGCCCAGCACCAGGAGGCAGCATATGCTCAAATATCAGACCAAGCTCGGCTCCCTCTGCTCCCATTTCGTCTTCAGAGCTGATTTCCTCAGTCACTGAGAAGGAAATGGTGCAGCATCGCCACTATGGCTATAGGAAATGCTGAAAAAAAGAAGCTGTGGCTCAAAACAACTGGCCTGGCAGCTGCCTGCCAGTGGAGGGCTAGGGCATGGGCTGGTGGTTCACATGCTGCCACCACGTCCTGGCCACAAACCTCTGTGCCAGTGGAGAACAAGGCAGTGACTAAGAGGCTCCAAACAGCCTGAGTGAGCAGCCAGGGACCTGGCAGGAAGCTGAGAGAATCCAATCACGATATTAAAAAGCCTACAGAGGTGACCTGGAGAAGTTGAAACTCTTGGGAGAGGCTTTTCTTCTGACAGTCTTGCAAAGGGGAAATGGGAGGAGGATGAAGTGAAATGGTCTGCTTGTGGTGTGGGTAGTGCAGGGGGACAGCAGCTGGAAGAAGCACAGGGTACCTGGCTGTTCAGACCTGCTCTGTTCAGGGCAACTGCAAACCCTCTCATTCAGGGGAGGGAGCTGCACAGGGCTGTGTGTCCTTCTCCAGTTCCTCACTGCACAGCCCTGCTTTCTGATGGACCAGGAGGTGCATGTTAGGGGCTCTCTTTGCTCTCTAAATCCTGATCAAAAACACTGGCCTTCTCTGGGGTCCTGCACTAAGGACAAAGGTGGAGAAGGGCTGGGCAGGACAATCAAAGTGCTGAGATACGTGGCAGGTACAGACAGGTGACACTGAGTGCAGCATGGTGGTAAATCCCTTCCCTACATTGGTGGGTAGAAAAGGTCCTCCATTTCCTGGTTTAGGGGTGACCTGGCAATGCTGGGTTGGATTTGATGGTCTTAAAGTTCTGTTCCAGCCAAAGATCTTGTGGGATTCTATGAAATCCTCTTCCTACCACATCACATCCCAGCCCAAGGGCTTGAAGTCCCTCTTGACACATCATCCATCTCCTCTGTTCATTCACCAACACTTGGCCCTTTCATCTCTCTCCTTTTCTTCTACATTGAGTTTCGGTAGTGGGGGAGGCTACAAGAGTAGCTTCTGTCAGAAGCTGCCAGAGTCTTCCCCCTGTCTGACAGAGCCAGTGCCAGCTGGTTCCAGGACAGGCCCACTGCTGGCCAAGGCCTTTGGTGACAGTGGAGGCATCTCTGATAACATGTTTAAGGTGGGGGGGACAAGACCCTGGGCAGAACAGCAGCTGGAGAGAGGAGTGACAATACTCTGCAGGCACCAAGGTCAGGGAAGGTGGGGGAGGAGGAACTCCACAGGCTGAAGCAGATTCCTTTGGAGCCTGCTGTGAAGACCGTGATGAGGCAAGGCTGTCCCCTTGGAGCCCACAGAACACCACAGAGGAGCAGATATCTCCCAGCAGCCCATGGAGGATCCCACACTTGAGCAGGTTGCCCAAAGGAGGCTGAGGCCCCATAGACAGCCCATACAGGAGCAGGCTTCTGGCAGGACCTGTAGACCCATAGAGAGAGCAGTCCACACTGGAGCAGGTTTGCTGGCAGGACTTGTAACCCCATGGGGGACCCACAGTGGAGCAGTTTGTTCCTGAGGGACTGCACCTCACGGGAGAGAAACCCCACTGGAGTGGTTTGTGAAGAACTGCAGCCTGTGGGTAGGACTCACGCCATGGAAGTTCATGGAGGAGTGTCTCCTGTGGAAGAACCCCACACTGGAGCAGGGAAGTGTAAGGAGTCCTCCCCATGAGGGGGAAGGAGCAGCAGTGACACAGTGTGATGAACTGACCACATCCCCCATTCCCCACCCCACTGTGCTGCTGGAGGAGGTAGAGAAAATCAGGAGTAAAGTTGAGCCCAGGAGGAAGGGAGGAGTGGCGGGAAGATGTTAATTCCCCAAATCAAGTCTGCTCTACCCATGAATAATTGCTGAGTGATGCCCCTCTCTTTATCTCAACCCACAGGCTTCTTGTTATCTTTTAGTTTCCCTGCCCAGCTGAGGAGGGTCAGCGCTAGCCCTTTTTTGGGTAAAACAGGGTGAGCGGACAGTCAGTGCTAATTATTCCTCCAGAACTGGATTGCAAAGGGCCATCATTTCACAAGAGCCACAAGGCCAGGTACAGTCTGTCTTTGTCCCTGGGCCAGGCACCTTGTGTCAGCTCAGACTGGGAGCAGATTTGTCACTAAAGCATTCCAAACTAGGCTCATTGCAAAAAACGAACCCCAAGCCCACAACCAACTAACCCTTAAGAGGTGAGAACTGCTTGGGCTGGAAAGGGGAAAAAGCTGTGAAGACAAGGCAAGAAGGGAGCAGGAAGGGGAAAGGTCCTTCCCTGAGCAGCAAGAAGCCTGTGGGTATTTTCAGCCAGCAGTGAAACCACAGACGGTCACTCAGTGCCCTCTAAAGGATGAATGGGCAGGGCCTTGCTCCCAGTTCTCTGAAAACACAAGGTTTGGCCATGATGAGTCCCAAGAATAACCCGAAAGGCACCTGAACTGAGCAATTACTACCACACTATGTAATAGATCCCACCTCCTACAGACAAGAGCATTGTAACAGGGCAGTTATTAATTGCCAGGACAACCCCTTTGACTGAGAAAAAGGCTTTCCTGTGATAGCAGTGGTAGAGAGGGAACCAGGTCAGCTTTGGCTAGAAAACCTGTGTCAAGCTGGCCTGTTTCCCTCCACGAGCAATGGCCACAGTTTGATAATGCAATAGATTGAGCTGTAACGTCCCAGAACTGGGTTAAAAGCAGTGTGTGACATGAAGCACTCACTGATAAACACTCCCCACAGTGGATCACACTGTGATGGGTTCACTTCAGAAGCAGCAGGGCTTTATTCAGGTCCTGTCACTGTGTCCAGGCCAGGGGTCCACGGCACTTCGTCTGGCTCTCTGCTGGGCATGTACAGAGACCAACCCAGCCCTGGTGCCACCCTGCCTCCCTCTGTTCTCTCCCTGGCTCAGTTGCTTACAGGTTTGTGAATCATGTTGTACTTCAGTTTCATCTTGCCTTTTATTTTTCCTTTGTATTTTGTTTTCAAAATGGTCCTTGCACTTGTCTGTAGCTCACCCTGTGGATCAAGAGTAGTTCCAGGCTGCCAGGGCCTGCAGGGCTGCAGCAGAGCAGCTGCAGGCTAATGTTGCAGATCCAGCAGGGTTTCAGAAGGAGGTTAGAAGATGCCAAGCTATAGAGTTAAAGGTGGCAGAACTATGATAAAAGATGAACTCAGACCTTGTGAGAAAAGTTGCGGGGACAGCATGAATGATGAAGTAAGAAATAGAGAGATAACGTCCTGCTTACAGGCAATCTCGCATCACAGTCAACATCTAAAGGACTTTATGTAGAGAAATTGCTCAAAAGCATCCTTTCCAATTTGGTCCTTTCAGTTCTCATGGTAAATGAATGAACTGCAGCTGGTCTGGTGCAGGCCTGTGTTTTCTCTCAGGCAACACAGTCTTTTGCAAAGGGAATCCACACAGAAAACTCTCACAGCACAAAAGGGCTGGTTCCCTACCGGGCAGGCAGGGCTCACGTGGCAGGGCAACAGCAGCTCACTGTGCAATGGGAAGTAACAGGCTGGCACGAGCTAGCACGAACCCCACTGTCCTCTACACAGGCTAATTCAGCAATGCCCATCCGAAACACACGGGTCCTGCCAGAGCTTGCTCTACTCTGACCTGCTTCTGCACCAGTACCACAAGCCCAGTGCTCTCTACAACTACCTAAAACAAGCTTGTTGCGAGGCTGGTGCTGGTCTCTTCTCCCAAATTATTTACGATGAGAGGAAAAGGCCTCAAGGTGCATCATGGAGGTTTAGATTTGGTCTTAGGAAGTTCTTTACTGAGAGAATGGTTGGGCACTGGAACAGGCTGCCTGGGGAGGTGATGGAGTCACCATACCTGGAGGTGTTTAAAACACAAGTAGATAGAGCACTTGAGGCCACGGTCTAGGGGCTAGGGAGATGTTGGGATGAGGGCTGGACTTGATGATCCTGGAGGTCCTTTCCAGCCGTGATGATTCTATGATGAGTGCTTCCCCATGTCTCCCTGCCAGTGAAACACAGCTTCATTAGCAGAAAAGTAGTTGCAAAATAAAAGAAAGAAAAAAGTGTTTTGCACTTCCATCAGAAGTGCAGGCATCAGGAGAAAAATTTCCATGTAAGGAGAGTAAGGGCCCAGAACAGAGATTACTGCATCCTCATCCTTGGAGGATTTCTATGAGAAACCTTGAAAAATGTTTTTGGGATCATAAAGAGTTCCTGCTTGGGAAGATAATGGACTAGGACACTTACCATGCCTCCTTCCCATCTTTTCTTTTCCCTTATAGGATTCTGCATGTTTACAGTTTACAATCTGCCCTACTTGAGGTGTTTGTGCAGAAATACAGCAAAAACTTTGTTTCCCCAAGCACACTGTGCTTACCGTCACTGTGTGGCACTTCGAGGACACTAGGGAACAGCAGCACGACGCTTCAACGTTTTGGCTCTATGCTAAGGCCACTGACTAAGGAAGCCAGCCTCGGAGTTACGCACATTATGGTTCGAGTTAGTGAAGTGCAGAGGGAAACACCACTCAGTTTTTCACAATACCTTAACTGGGTGGTTTCTAAGCAAGGAAATGTGGATTGCAGCTGTCTTGATGATCCAGAGACTGTACTAAGGACTGTACTAAGGACTGTATTAAGGACAGGGATGGAGCCTCATGAAGTTAACTCTCAGAGGATATGGGTGAGGAATGAGAACCAGCCAGAGAGCCTGAGCGGCTGAGCCTGCCCCACAGGTTAGACGGTGACAGCCAGACACCGACTGCC
The DNA here is from genome assembly GCA_013400115.1 of Rhinopomastus cyanomelas. Classification (NCBI taxonomy): domain Eukaryota; kingdom Metazoa; phylum Chordata; class Aves; order Bucerotiformes; family Rhinopomastidae; genus Rhinopomastus; species Rhinopomastus cyanomelas. The sequence goes on along the minus strand of VXBP01001909.1, from coordinate 1,482,010 downwards.
CCTGCTTCTGCATTGCAGTGGCCCTCTCCACCAGAAAGAGCCTTCCCAGACCAGTTCCTCTGCCCATCTGTCTTTTCAGCCCTGGCAGCATCCCCCTAAGGCTTAATACTTAACCAGTTCTTAGAGCAGAGGCACACAGAACCTGCACTTGAGGAGCACTGCTCTGATTGCTCCAGGCACAGTATAAAGTCATTAACTATCACCTTTCCTGAGAAGGACCCTCTGTTCCCTGGCTGTTGACCAAAATTACTTTTCCTTCACAAGTTCAATGAAGGAAGCAGTTTTTGTATGAGTGAAGAATACCCACCAAATAGCTCCAGAAATAAGAAAGCAAAACTGCTTTTGCCCACATTCAACAAGATTGAAAGTACTGAACTTTGAGGCACTGACAGAGGCTTTTTTATTTTTTATTATACAAATTACTTTGAATTTGGGATTGGCTCTGCTTGAAAGATTATCTGGTGCTGAAAAGCCTGTCTGGGCTAGGTAGGCTACCAAAAGCAAACAGCATTATCAGGCAGGCACTCACGTTAAAGAAAGTGGCACTCCCCTTCAAAAGGTACATGGTCTTCCTTATCTCCTTACGCAGACCATCAAGGCTTTGGCTTTCACAACCGTGCCTTTAGCACATGGTGCAGCTCTGCAGCTACATGCAAAAGGAAAATGCTGAGATGTGGAAGAGATCGCGCAGTTTCCTAACTCAGAAGCACAATGTGTGTACTCCTAACAATTAAACCTTAATGCCAAATCAACTATCAACAGTGTTAATCAAAAAATAAAATGAATCTTTGATAGTAGCACTTTCTAGCTACAATTTCCAAGTGCTTCCCATAACTACAGAGCTGGGTTTGCATCATTTCCAAGTTCAGTGCAGCCATCCTGTATTTAAAAGTGGTCATTCCCAAACAACAGAGAGGAAATGCACTGAAGTCTGAACACATTTCAGTAATTTGCCCATTTCCATGACAGCCTAGAATAAAAAAGAATCACATTCATAAATCCAAGTACCATTGGTGCAAAAGAAAAACGTTGTAGGTGCTTAGAGCTTTCAGTCACAAAAGATCTTTATTTAACTTCTATTTAGAAAACACACTATCTGTGTAGTCTAAAGCATTAATCAACTGCTGGGAGTGAAAAATGCTGTGTAATTTTGCTCTGTTTCCTATTTGCTGCTTTTATCAACATTCAGCTGAAAGGAGGCAACATGTCCATTGGGGAGGTTGTCTTATCTGGATTGCAAAAGACTTCAAAGGTCTGTAATTGAAGAATTATTACCATTCAATTCCTGCTTGGCTCAGATCCCCTGAAGCTGACAAAGGAAACACTGAGTTCTGTCTTACAGCTAAATCTCAAGGTTCATAAAAAAGTGGTTTCTGTTAAGAAGGACAACTTCCAGGCCCAGTCACACTGTAACACTCGCAATGACAGGACACACACTGGATCTGGGTGGTAAAGCCAGCTGGTGAGACAACTGTGCTACAGCAATACTGATCAGCCACTGTATAGAGCCTGAGAGCAGAGGGGACAAAATAAGACACCCAGCCAAGAATATCAGGTAACACTCACCAGGGACATTCTTGCCAGGATCTTTTCCGGAGGGGCTCTGGAATGTAGCTCTGGGGGAGCAATCAGCAGAACCAAGCATGCAAGTGGCTACATCCTTTATGAGATATAATCCTAAATAACTAGCAGAATTTGCCAGTCCAGAAGCTAAAGCAGAACGCAAATCTTGCACCTCAACCACAAAACCATCCTTTCTTGTTGCCTTAAAACACTGGTTGCATCTTGAAAAGTAACCAGTATGTTTGTTACAGGAAGGGGTCAAGGTGATTGCTTTGGGAAGAGCCTTTCTCTTACAATAAAGATCTAAATCCCCTGCTTTAACCTTTTGTGGCAGCAAAGAGGTGTGGGGCAAGCAGAGAGCAAAACCTTTTCCTAACTGTTACACCTTTAGTTCGAGGCAAAACAAAAGATGTGCCGCTTGTGAGGACAAGACCCAGGAAAGAAAACAAATACTAGAAATACTTTTGCATTAGAAAGCTCCAGTGTTTTTTAACAATAATTTGAACTTTTCTGGACATCCATCGAATGTTAAGGGTGCATTTTTACTGCCATAATGCCACTTAGCATTAAAAAACACTGATGTTTCTACATTGTTAAGAGGCTAATAGCAAGAAAAGTCCCAATCTGTGGAAAATAACTTGCGGATTTATTAATTCTTTTTTTCATTATTGAGGCTGGAAAAAACCTCTAACATTATCCAGCCCACACCGTGACCTAACATCACCACAATCAGTTAGACCATGGCACCAAGTGCAACGTCCAGTCTGTCCTTAAACACCTCCAGGGATGAGGACTCCACCACTGCCCTGGGCAGTCCATTCCAGTGTCTGATCAACCTTTTCATGAGGAAGGGCTTCCTAATATCCAACCTAACCCTCCCCTGGCAGCTTCAGGTCCTGTCTTCTCATCTTGGCACTAGCTGCCTGAGAGAAGAGCCCAACCCCCACCTGACTACAACCTCCCTTCAGGGAGCTGTAGAGAGAGAGGAGGTCCTCCCTGAGTTTCCTCTTCTCTAAGCTAAATAACCCCATCTCCCTCAGCCTCTCCTCATCAGCCTTTCCCTCCAGCTTCACTGCTCCTCTGGAGCTGCTCCAGCACCTCAATCTCTTTCTTGAAGTGAGTGGCCCAGAACTGCCCCCAGTACTCAAGGTGAGGCCTCACCAGTGCCCAGTACAGGGGGAGAATTACATCCCTAGTCCTGTTGGCCACACTATTGCTGATACAAGCCAGGATGCCATTGTCTAAGTTGGGCAAGAATGAAGAAAAACCCTACCATGCTCTGGGCTATTTCCTGCCAAAATTTAGGAGCGCTGAAGAGAGAAACAGAGTGACCTAACTCACGTTAAAGAACAAGAACCTGCCTGGGCAAGACAAAAGTGTTAAGACTATGCCCAGGTGTTGATGACAGAGAAGAAATGTTTACATGAAAACAGGCAGTCTGGGGAAAGATGAGCTGTAGAACCAGAAAAGGAATGGAGAGAGCAGAGACAGTACATAAGACATCCTAGGGAAGCCATTATGAATCAGTATTTAAAGACATTCTTTTCCTAAAAAAAACACATTTTAAATTTTAACACAGACATCAAACCTTACTGTAAGAGACAGTTGACTCTGGCTGTTTGCATTACGCATCCAATAACAGTAACCAGTGCTGTATTTGGGCCAGCAGGAGAGGACATGTTCACTTGTCAGCTGCTTCAAATGCAAAGTCAGGATCTCAGTTTAAAACACTGGCAGGGGTTGAGCAAAGATGCTGTACTCTGCCATCAAACAGATGGGGAGATGCCAATTCTTCTGTGGATTTGGTGACCTCCAACAAGAGGCAGTAAAACTGTAGCAGCTGCCAAATGCAAGTGGAATCCTTCACAGGCAACAATAAAATTCCACAAGTCCTCCTTCCTACAGCTCTATTCAAACGTGCTGATGGCAAATGCCAGTCACAGAAAAATAAAGCAAGCTATAAAATAGAAGAAAATAAATCAGGATATGAAAATACAGACAATTCTTCCTCTTTCTGTTGAAAATACTTTTAAAAAACAGAACCCCCCCAAAAAAAACCAAACAAAAAACCCACATGCGGAACATTAACATTAAACATAACAGACTTGTTAACTCCAAGACTTCTGCAAATCTAAGAGGTGGTTTCTTTCATTTGTACTAATTTGCTCTGGCAGGTGGGTCAGACTAGATGATCTTCCGAGGTCCCTTTCAGCCCTCTGGAGCTCTGTGTCCATGAAGCACATCTGTTGTTATTCTCTTCTTCGGTGAGAATCTGAAACACATATAATTAGTTTTAAAAAATAAAAACTCACCGAATTCTAAAAGACAGGAAAGCACTGTTCTTTTTTTGTTAAAAGCTTTATTTTTTAGCACTGGTGGAGGTAGCTAAAAAAAAAAAGCAGCAGGTTGGTTTTCACCAGCTTTCTAAAACCTACAGGGCTAACACTTCTCTCTGAAAAAAGCATTTGTATGGCACAAGTCATAAGCAAATCGTTTTCAGAGAAAGGATGACAGAGCACTCAAACAGCTGCCTAGAGATACTGTTGAGTCTCTTTCTCTGGGGACATTAAACATGTGCCTGTGAGACCTGCTCTAGGGGATCCTGCTCTAGCAGAGGGGTTGAACTAGATGGTTCCGAGAGGTCCCTTCCAATTCCAACCGTTTTATGGAGTCAAGATATTCCTTTCACAAACTTGTAGCAAGATGCTCTGACCTCCCAACAGGCCCCAAGTGCATGGACTAACGCCATCGGCCTCACATCGATTACCACAATGTAGCCGGGTCAGACCTGTCCTGACACCAGCCTAGCTACATAGTATCACAGAATCGTAAAGGCTGGAAAGGACCTCAGGATCATCAAGTCCGGCCCTCACCCCAACATCTCCCTAGCCCCTAGACCATGGCCTCAAGTGCTCTAGGTATTCGGTTTTTAAACACCTCTAGGGATGGTGACTCCATCACCTCCCTGGGTAGTTTGTTCCGGAGTCCAACCACTCTCTTAATAAAGAGCTTCTTCCTAAGATCCAATCTAAACCTCCCCTGACGCAACTTGAGGCCATTTCCTCTCGATCTATCATTAGTATTTTGGGAGATAAAACCAGCACCAGCCTCGCTACAACCTCCTTTAGGTAGCTGTAGAGAGCCACAATGTTCATGTTTTACAACCCAGTTCAGCAGCCACAAACGTTACACGGACAGAGCCAAGCGCTTCTCCCCCTGGAACCAGCTCTGCCAGTGCCTCCGACACCGCGAACCGGGCCAGGTCCCGCCGAGCCACCGCCCCAGGGCGGGACGATCACCCGCTCCCAGACGTCACTGGCCCACCCGTCCCGAGGCGGAAAGGCGGTTCCGGCGCACGCGCCGCCGGCCGCGCCCGTCCCTTTCCGGCCGTCACGCGACCTTCCTTGCCCGCGCCCCCTCACGCTCGGCCCCATGCGCAGGCGCACGCGCAGGGCCTCACCGGGCCCTCCCGCCGCGGAGCGACTCAGCACGCACGCGCGGTCCCCCAGCCCAGCTGCACACATGTGCTTTCGCGCGGACGCGTGCGCGCTGCCGCCGAGCTGCNCGGCCGCCGTCGGAGCTGTGTGCGCAGTGCGTGTGCTCCGGATCACCCGGACACGCCGGCCCGGCCCCGCCGCACCATTTATTACTAAAAAATATTAAAAAAGCCAAAAAAAATCCAAAAATCCTAAAAAGCCTTCTAAAAAAAAAAAACCAACCGAACCCTCAATCCTTCCTCCCTCTTCCGACAACCTTCTGCAAACGGCCGGTTTGATATAAAATAACCCGGTGAAGCGAAGCCCCCGGACCCGGCGCAGCCGAGAGGAGACACAGAGCGAAGCCGAATCCCGCTGAGACCAGCAGCAGCCGCCGCAACCGCCGCCAGGCCCGGCACGGAGTGAGCCACATAGAATCATAGAATCATAGAATCGTAGAATCATAACGGATCGGAAGGGACCCTCCGTCTCCGGCCGCCGCGCGTCCGCTTCCCGCGGCCGTTAAGTTTCGAATCCGCCTCTGGCGTCATTCCCTCTCCCCGCGCCGCCACTGCCGGCCCCTGCTCTCACGGACCGCCGGTCCGTCGCGGCCTCCTCGCCTCGTCAGCGCCCCCCACTTGCCCTCCCGCGCCGGGAGACGACGGCAGGATGAACCCCAGCGCCCCCAGCTACCCCATGGCCTCCCTCTACGTGGGGGACCTGCACCCCGACGTGACCGAGGCCATGCTCTACGAGAAGTTTAGCCCTGCCGGGCCCATCCTCTCCATCCGCGTCTGCAGAGACATGATTACCCGCCGCTCGCTCGGCTACGCCTATGTCAACTTCCAGCAGCCCGCCGACGGTGAGTGCGCAGGCCGCGGACGGAGGGAGCGGCGTGGGAGAGCTGGGGCGGCCGCCGGCGCGGGGAGCCATGTTTGTCCGCCGCCCCCACTAGCGCTCGGCGCGGCCCTGCGTCCATGTTCCCGCCCAGGCCTTCCCGGCGTTGGCGTTGCCGGACCGGGGGAAGTTAGCGACGAGGCCTACACGGGGCCCGCGGCCGCCTCGTGGCGGGAGCGGTGCGAGTGGGGGTGGGGAGGGAGGCGTTTCCGCGCCCGCCACCGGGAACCGAAAGCCGGTGGGGCCCGCTGAGCCCTTCCCTGCCAGGGGCCTGGCGGAGCTGCCCGACCGTGGGGGTGGGAGGACGAGTTCTCCACAGGCTGGTGCGTCCGTGCGCGCCTTCAGCTGGGCCAGGGCTGGAGGCCACAGTCGGGAAACTCCACGGTCATCACCGCCTAATAATAACCACGGCGGAGCTGGGTGTGTGTGAGTGGTTAGGAAGCCATAAGGAAGTGGGACGTACCGGGATGGCCGGGTAGTTCCACAGGGGTCCAGTAAAAGCCCAGGCCGAAGCATAACAGGCCAGAACATCATGGCAGGTCTGTCACGTGGAGGAAGAGAGTGAAACTCCTTGGGCCTCTTGGTGTAGCTGGCCGTGTGCTCATCTTCCCATCAAACTCAACTCTTAAGACAGTTTCGCAATTTTTGGTTTTTATTAAACCTGCTTTTCACGGCTTGCTTTTTTCTTTGAAGTTCTGTTAGTAAAGAAACTTTCCAGGCGGTTCAGCAAGCCACCTTTGTTCATGAAGGAAGGGTATTTTGCTAAAAGAACTAAATGGAATCAATTTAGTGGAATCAGAAATAATTTGTCCAGCTAAAAGATATTTTAAAGTAAGCAGCTTTCAGTTATGATGTTTTATTTTCAAGCGCATGAAAGTGAGATATTTGAATTACAGACTTATCAAGCAGATTAGATTAACTGACTTTCGGCATTTTCTTTAGTGTATAGCCATTATCAGATCAGACCTTGGGGTGCCGATGGTTTGTGTAGGTAGCTAGTACATGTTACTGCCACATCTTTTTAATAGGCAGATAGTTGACTTCTTACCAGTTCTCTCACTTCAGTGAGCTTTCAATTTATTGAGCCGTTGTTGAGTGCTTGCTTTAATGTATTTTGGTCTCATTTTGTGAAGCCTGTAAAACAGTTTACTCTCAAGAAGAAAAGGGGTTAGCACAATTAAGTACTGTGAAGTAATAATGTTAAGGCAGAAGTTGAAGGTGATTCAAATGCTGCTCTTTCTTAGTAATGGCAGAATTCTGTAAGGGACAACATCACTGTCATTATTGAGCAACCTGTTCAACCCTACATTTTGTCTTAGTTTGTAATTTGTGAGTTGTGGAAACAAACACACCTTTTTACCTTGCAATTCACAGTTGAAGAATGTGAACAGAATGTTGAACAAAAATGGTGTCACTCCCAATCGTTAAAGCTTTTTCAGACTTTGGAAAGCACATGTTTTATTCTACACCTTGTCCAGTTTGGCGAAAAGTATTTCTCATCTGTATCACCCTTGCACCTGGCACCTAACTGGAAGCACTTGTTTAAAATCTCTTAAATGGCAATGTCTGATTATACTTTTATAACATTTTTAGAGTTTGGTTTTCCTGGCAAATATCTAGAAAGCATTTGCTGATAGTTCTCTTTCATAGATCAATTTATCCTTCTACTGAAACCTTGAAATAGAAGTTCTGAGACTGAATGGTTATTTTTACAGTAATGCTGACTTCATTTTGATTACAAACTTAGCTGCCTTTTCTTGATTTTGACCAATTTTTTGCTGTGTCTCCAGCTATTCTTATTAAACAACTAGTTTGGGTTTTGAAAAATCTTTGAAGGTGTGTTTGACATTCTGTAAGCTAGGGATCTCGAAGTTCCTCCAATATCTAATTAGTCCCGATGACACATTAGTGAGTTATGCACACATTTCATAGTTGTGACTTTCTCAGTTTGAGTCATAGTCCACAGTAAAACCTAGGCGATCTTGTGTAATCACTGAACTAGAAATGCTCTTGGGCAGCTTGAAAATGCATTTCTCCTTTTAGGTTTTTTGAATGGTTAGGTTTCCAGAGGTTTCAGTATTGCATAGCATTTGCTGTGCACATTTAGCATTGTTTAGCATGAACTATATATTTCATGTGATTTTGAAATTGCTGCTGAAGTGGACTGTCCAGTCACTTGCGACTAAAATGGGAACTGGTGACTCATTCAATCAAAGCTCCAGCAGAATCAGCAGAAGTACAGCATGGGTAGGTGTGTCCGCTTGGTAACAAGTTAACTGCTGAATGGAACTGCCTCCTGCAGACCAGCACACGGCACAGCCTATTCATGGCTGAATTGTAGTGAGAGAAGCAGTGTTACTAGTTGTGAATTTTAACAAAAGCAGCTTGTATGCAGATGGGGGTATATTCTAGCAATGTTGGAAAATCTGTTACGGAATGACTGTGGTACTAAGCTGAATTCTTAAAATTTCTTGTCCTCCTACGTCATAAAAGAGATTAGAGCTGAGGTATGTGCTCACTATTAGTTGGAAGTATTAATGTTTGCAAGGACTACTGTGGGGACCCACTTTGAGTCAGATAATTGCTAAATGTGTCCAGGAACACACATATTTGAGGAAGTGTCGGGATTATTCTAGAAGCAATTAGCATGAATTAGAAAAGCCTCTTCTCTAGTAAAGAAAGCCCGGTTGCTACTTCTGGAAATAATGAACTGTTGCTGGCACTTTTGCTGGTGCTGGCAGTAATAATTCTAATGACTTCCAGGGCCGTACCCCAAAGCATTAGCTGTTTCTTCTGTGGCCAGTCTGATATCCAGAGTATTTTTTTAAATTTGCTTTTTTTTAACCTTTTGGGGTTTTTTGTCTTTTTGCTTTTGTATAATATAAAGCTTTCCAATGTTTTTTCATCATCAGGTTCTAGGTTGTATTTTTCTCTCCCTACTTATTTTATATTAAAGTTTGTGAAAGCTTTAATTTTAAGCCTGGCTTCAGTTTAATCAGTCATTAACTTGTTAATGTTATGTGAACGTGGTAATAGCATTCATAGACTGGTTTTTTTACAAGAAAAATGTTAATGTTTGTCTCATTGTCTACAAATGTCATTCAGATAATATAGTTTTCAAATTCACTTTTAATCTGAAAGGTCATAAAGCGTGATGTGCTGGCTGAACCGGAGGCTGATTGCAAATTTACTTTGTCCATGATATCCAACAACATAGCTAATGAGAAAGCAGTGCTTACGTAGCACAAACATCAAATAAGGGTTTTTAGAAGTGATTTGCCTTTGGAACGTCACTTAATAAAACCACTTAAATGACGTGGTTACTGTTTTTAAACAAATACTAAACTGATTGCAGTGTTATTAAAGTCACATTGCTCTGCTATATGCAAATTGTTATGAAATTGGTACCAATGGGTGTGACTTTGGATCTTTATTGGGAATTTTTCAGTGTTCTTCCAGACAATGACGAAAAGGAGCTAATTTTAGGAGATCACTGAATATGTCTGCCATACTTGAGATCTTCTGCTCTTTCTTGTTTAAATACCTTGTTGATTTAAAACATCACAGGCATCCTTGTTGCTTTGAAGGGACATGAAAACAAGAAGTCGTGATACTTCCGTGTCTGCATACACAGATCTTAAATTCAGGCTTTGAAAAGTTACTTACAGAGTTCTACCGGAAAAACTGCTCCATTGGAGTAACAAAACCTACTTCATGCTATTTTGCTATTTTAATGCTTTATTGAGCTGGTGTTTATTTCATCATGACCTTTTAATACATATAATTTTAGGTTTTCAAAATTAGGTGGTAGTTTTAAATCCCTTTGAACTGCTCCTTGCCAAGAAGTCTGTCACAGATCTTTTTTGTTAGTAAGGAAGGAGTTATATGGAACAGCTGCGTAAGCAAAGCTTGAGCTCCACCTGGCAAGTCAACTTTCTCAGTTTAGGGGCACTGGTGATTGAGGAGTTCTTCTGTTGGTGTTTGTAGAAGACCTCCTAGAGGCATAAGCTGTACTCATTGCAGCTTTTTTAGGGAAACTTTATGCATCTACTTGATGTGGGAGGGGCCAGCTGATTTTCACAAATTTTAAAACTGAACCTCCTGTGGAATAGGTTGTAATTGCTGTCACTCAGACTATTTTCTCCTGTCACAGTGCCATCTTTTCATATATGCAATACTTCCAGCTACTGGGATTTCTACAGCCTTTGTGCTCCTTCTCAAATGCAGCTTTTGCTGAGGAGCTTTTGCCTGTTTTCACTTGCATAAAACAGAGTGGGGTTTGTTTCCATTGGAAGCTTGGGATTACATCTTGGTGACGGTGCAGGACTTAAAATAGTCAAATTTTTATGAAGAATTGTACTTCAAATGCTGTTTGTGTGCTCCTTAAGGTAACTTTAACATTTCCTGCTAATTCCGTGTTTTTCCAGCTGAACGTGCTTTGGATACCATGAATTTTGATGTCATTAAGGGCAAACCAGTGCGCATTATGTGGTCTCAGCGCGATCCATCTCTACGGAAAAGTGGTGTAGGGAACATCTTCATCAAAAACTTGGACAAATCAATTGATAACAAAGCTTTGTATGACACTTTTTCTGCTTTTGGAAACATCCTGTCTTGTAAGGTTAGTGAAAAATTATTGGTGCATCTAATGTTTGACACAAAAGCGATCAATTTATGCTGGAAGCATTTCATGGGTGTGACAACAGGTTTTTCTTTAATAGGTGGTATGTGATGAAAATGGATCCAAGGGTTATGGATTTGTGCATTTTGAGACACAGGAAGCTGCAGAAAGAGCTATTGAAAAAATGAATGGCATGCTGCTTAATGACCGCAAAGTGTAAGTACATAAATACATAGTGGAGATCAGCAGGCTGAAAGCTGTTTACAGTGGACAAATATTTAAAGCTTATCCAGAAAAGAGAGGTTGTTCTGAAACTTTCTACAAAATTGTAAATAGTATTTAGAGTTTTAGTGCTAGGAATACTAGAAGTTGTATCCTGCCTATTCTAAGGACAAGTTCAGAAACTGACTCTAGGGAAAAAATGTTGTATTAGTTGTCTTACAAACCAGTGCTGCAATGAGGATTTGGTAATGTCTCTTTATTTTCTGATCTTGGTGGTCTGAGATAAAGTACAACCCATCAAGTACTCTGAATAGTAATTTCTTTATAAGACCTGTGAGATAGGTACACCATTTGTTTTTTGGATGAATAGCAGTCCAATTACAGAAATGTTTTTATGTGAACATCCGTTAACAGACATATCTAGGAAATAGAAGTAGAAAATAAAACTTCCAGAAACATGTTTTAAACATCAGTGTTCTGTACCATGGAAGTAAAGTTATTTGGCTACTTGGTTAGTGATATCCAGCTTAGGGGAGCAAGTGTGCCTCACAGTTATGCCCAAGGGAGGATCACTGGTATTTGGTATAGTTGCAACAGAATAGCTCTGTAAATACTTGAGAGGATTTGGAAAAAGGATAGTAGAAATTGGCATCAGCTTACCGTCATGGATTATTTTTACATGCAGAGATGAATGGATCAAGCCACATAACCCTGGATGTGGCTTGAACATATATTTTGAAACTGGATTTTTTTTCTGCTTGACTGGTGTACTGCAGATGGCTTTGCTCTCATCTTTGCATAACCTTTTCAAATTAGTAGAGAAAGGTCAGCATATAGTCATAAACCATACTTATTCTTTCCATCCTTGGTTACTATCAGTTGGGTGAAGCTGTCAAAGTTTAAGGACATGCTGAGTTAGTTTATGCTACTTCATTGTGTTTGGAAGTTTTAGAGCTATAATGTTGGGAAATACGATGAAATTTGAGAGCAAGTGTCTGCTGCAGTCAAAAATCAGCATTAGCTGTGTCATGTCTGTGCTAGGTTTTTCATTAGGTTGCAGTGTGTCGCATTCAACTTCTTTCTCTGACTATGAACTGACCTTTGGTGTTTCCAGCCACATTGCTAATGGTATTTGACTAAAGAGCAAGTTGAACTATTTACTTCTTTATGCCTGTTGGAAAAAAGCATCTTGCTTTGGTATAGGCTGGAAAGGTGGGAGATTAGTTAAATATCCTTTATTTAAAAACTGATCAGGGAATGGAAACTGCTTTAAGGCTGCCAGGTTTATGCTGATATCTGAGTTTCTATTTAGCCTCTATACCTAGTACTCTTTTTCATTGTCTAGCTTCTGTTGTCAAAGGCGGTTTTATAAGAGTAAAAAAATCTCACCAGTGGCTTGAAAGCCTTTTTGTGCTGGTAACTGTGATTAGCACGCTGATGGAGCAAAGGACAGTGAATTTGTTTATCGGATGGATTTTTGTCGTAACATTTTATCTGACCAACCTCATGCATATAATGAACAATAAAGTTTATTAAGAATAAAATATGATGCCAGCGTATTCAATTTCTAAACCTTGATGGACTTGCTTTAATGTACATTATTCTGTTCTGCTGCAACTAGATTTGTTGGAAGGTTCAAATCACGCAAAGAACGTGAGGCAGAGCTTGGAGCCAGAGCAAAGGAATTCACCAATGTTTACATCAAGAATTTTGGAGAAGACATGGATGATGAGAGACTTAAGGAACTCTTTGGCAAATTTGGTAATGTCTTTAAGTTTATATAACCATCAGTGAACTTCAGCTCACTTCTTATAACTTGGCCTGTAGTGCTTCCACTGGGTTATCTGATATTGATCTTCTCCACTGGCAAGCTGTTCGGTTCCATGTAGATCCCCAGTTATGTACAGGGCAAAATGATGGCAGACATGTGATCATGATTTAGTAAGGTATTTGTGATGTGTCAGCAACAAAGTAAGAAATAGCAAACTCCTTGATCTCGTTACAGATTCTTAAACTGCTTTATAGGGCACATTTATTTTATTTTCAGCCCTACCTTTTTTCTTTTGGTGTTTTCTTTCCCCCATGCTTTTGCTGTTTTCAGTAGGTATCATGTAAAGCAAGACAAAGCTTTGTATTTTGTAGTAGCCCTAAGCAGCATTTAGCACTTAGTATGCACACAGTAATTGCAGCTTAGAATTACTGAACCCAGCCTTTTGCTGGGTGAAATGGTGAAGCCTAATAGAAGGGCCTCCCTCTCTAGCTTTCTTAAACTATTTCAAAAGATGGAAGCGTTTAATGCTTTTTAAATGCCATAATTTTTAATGAGAGAATTTAATTCCTTTTCATACGCAGTAGGAAAGAAATTCAGCACAGAAGCTCAGCATCAAGGCAAATCAGCAATTTCATATTAATGAGGGATTATTTACTAGATACCATTATTGGTGCAGGAGTCCTTTGTTGTGTAGGTGAAGCCAACTAAATATTAAGACTTCTAAGCAGAATGTTGTATATGTCTCTACTGTGTATACAAAGCATAAGTTCTCTTTGTAGGTCCTGCCCTAAGTGTGAAAGTTATGACTGATGAGAGTGGAAAATCCAAAGGCTTCGGCTTCGTTAGTTTTGAAAGACATGAAGATGCCCAAAAAGTAAGCTTTTGGACTTTATTTTAGGAATTCTGAAATAGACCCAAATGAAATGCTACACTGAGTAATTTGAAATCTTGCAAATTCATTAAGGGCTTTTAATTGGTCAAGGACACTACAAAAACAAGTGTCTGCTTCCTAAATGACTTAGCATTCTAAACGACAGAAACTGTGCTTTCTTACGAGCATATGGGAGTTGCTTTGAGGAGCCTGTTAAAACCAAGATGTTCCACAGTAGCTGGAACTAGTGTAGAAATGGGGAATCTTTAATAATTATTAACCTGTTGTAGCTGGACTGAAATATTTCTGAGATTTAGACTTGCTCATGCTGGGCAACATGCAAGCATAATAAATTACTACATGTCTGCAAAACCCAGATGAATCATTGAATCAAATTTGGTTGCACAAAACATTTGTGCAAGCCAGAAAGGTTTGTGTTTTCAAACACTGCACTGTGAAGTCAGCAGGAAAGCTGCTTTTGGTTTTCAGAGCGTGTTTGGCACAGCTATAAGAAAGTAGTCACTGAGCTCCATGTTGTAGCTTTTACTCTGAAGAGTAACAGTAACTTTGGAAGGCAGGGTTCTTCTGATTTGTTTAAATGCCTACTACATGCCAGTGTGCTGTATACTAGTCATATGTTTGCTTTGATGTGTCAGTTGACTGACAGTAGGAACAAAGCATTAGGGAAAAGAACCACTGAACAAATCAGGGCAACAAATGGAGTTTGCCTCTCAAAAGGCATTTTGGTGATTAGTCACTGTACACAGCTGGTGTACAAGAGATACAGAACAAGCCCTCTTTTCTACATTGTTCAGTCTTGTGTGTGTTGATTGTTTCCCTTACAGTGGTGAGAGCCCTATGTTGTGCTCAAAGTAACAGAAAATCCTGTTGTGTCCATTCATGTGTGTTTTAGGGCTTTGATCATGAAGATATGCAATCAACTGTTGGTTTCTGGTTGTACATTAATGGAATAAATTTGTGCCAGCTTTCTCATGTTGATAGTTTTAGCTCCAACCAGCATAAAAAAAGTCCATGTTTTTGTATTCTTAAATATTTTCTTAATGAAATATTTTTAAAAGCCATATATGTCAACTCTAGTGGTATAGTAAATGTGATAGATCCTATAGTTTCAGATACTCTTTTAAAAGAGAGGTCAGGTATGTGAATTACAGCTTTTCAACTTAATTTGTTTTCTTTGCCTTTAGTAAGATTTGGCTGGAGAAGTATTTGACCTGGTTTTTATTCTTTTCCCCCCCAAATTCATAAAATAAGGGGATTTTCATCCCTTGTTAGTTTTCTTTAACTGAACAGGAACACATTAAGCAATTTCCTGTTTAGCTTCAGTAGGGAGTTCTTGGAGTATTTTGTTTCGGCTAGTGATAGGTTAGATGGATTAGCTCTTTTCTGGAATTGTTATAACTTGTAATAGTTGAAGACTTTCTTTTGTATGCCTGGAAAATACTGGAATATAAAGCACTGCTAACCTCTTTTTTATTAATGAAGGCTGTAGATGAGATGAATGGGAAAGAGCTCAATGGGAAACAAATCTACGTTGGCCGGGCTCAGAAAAAGGTGGAAAGACAGACGGAGCTGAAGCGCAAGTTTGAACAAATGAAGCAGGACAGGATCACCAGATACCAGGTTCTGTTTCAGTTCTGGAAGACTTAACTATTCTGTGATATGGGTAGATTTACATAGACCATTTGCTTTCAAAAATAACTTGCCTTTTCTTTAGGGTGTAAACCTTTATGTGAAAAATCTTGACGATGGAATTGATGATGAGCGTCTTAGAAAAGAATTCTCCCCGTTTGGTACCATCACTAGTGCAAAGGTAAAGCTAATAGATTATGCTCATACAGTGATCCTTCAGCAAAGAAGAGTGATTTGTTTCACTGACTAATGGGTGTGACCCTGTGTCACTTAACACTGCTACTGTATATGGACATCTGCTGTCTTGATTATTGTGTGCTTTGGGTTAGACAGCTATTAATTAATCAGTTGTATTACTTTTTATAGATTCTATAAATTCAGTAAAACAAATGTATGGTCTCACTTCTAGTAAGCTGGAAAAGCAAACTCTTGCATTCTTTTTTTTTAAAATTATGACTTTTTTTACTGACAGGTCATGATGGAAGGTGGCCGTAGCAAAGGATTTGGATTTGTGTGCTTTTCATCACCAGAAGAAGCCACCAAAGCTGTCACAGAAATGAATGGTAGAATTGTGGCTACTAAACCATTATATGTAGCTCTAGCTCAGCGTAAGGAAGAGCGCCAAGCTCATCTCACCAACCAGTACATGCAGAGAATGGCAAGCGTCAGAGCAGTACCTAATCCTGTAATCAACCCTTACCAGCCTGCACCTCCTTCAGGTTACTTCATGGCAGCTATCCCACAGGTATGTGTAGAGATGAGTAACCAAATGATGTGTGCCGTGTATAGATTTTGTTAGATTTGGCAGTAACTTACAGCTGTTAGCCTGTGTTGATGATTTCATGGAAGGTGACAGATTGTTGAGCATGCCCTTCAAGCATAACAGTCACACAGTGTATTTTTCTGTTTGACAGACTCAGAACCGTGCTGCATACTACCCTGCTAATCAGCTTGCTCAACTTGCTAGACCTAGTCCTCGCTGGACTGCTCAGGGTGCCAGACCTCATCGTAAGTCACCTCTTCCCAGTGCTTGTAGTAAACTCCATAGCATGTACCTTTGCACTTCAAAACGTGTGTTCATAGTACTACAGTGTCAGTCTGCTCTTTACCAGCTTAGTGGTTTTACTTCAAGCTGTTTGCCATTCAGTGTTCCGGCATGTGACTTAGTAGCTGTATTTTCTCTACAACAGCATTCCAAAACATGCCTGGTGCTATCCGCCCAGCAGCACCCAGACCACCATTTACTACTATGAGACCAGCTTCACAAGTTCCACGAGTCATGTCAGCACAGCGTGTTGGTGAGTTTCATTTACCCAAACTTCCAAATGTTAGACTCTCCTCTTTTAAATTTTGCTGATTCAGAAGGCTCTTTCAGAAGCATTCATAAGGGTCAGTATCACACATGGTAACGCTTTGCTCCTTTTCTGCTTCTTATTAAAAGAGCTAGTCCCAGAGACAAATCTATAATACAGTAACTAAATATGGTATTTCCTTTGGGCTGGTTTCTGGGGCTTTCTTGTAACTTGTACAGTGCAGGCTACATGGAAAGAGACCAAACTATTTACAAATGGAATGCTTGGGTTGTTTTTTTCAGCTAATACATCAACACAAACAATTGGTCCACGTCCTGCAGCAGCAGCTACTGCAGCTACTCCTGTGCGCACAGTACCCCAGTACAAGTACGCTGCAGGTGTTCGTAATCCTCAGCAACATCTTAATACACAGCCACAGGTTGCTATGCAGCAGGTATGTAATTTTAGGACCTGGTCCTTGCTTTTCCTGGTGGTTGACTTTGCAGAGGGAGAGAACACTTATGATTAAGAGCTGTTCTTAAGAATTCAGGCTCTGCGTTATGCCAGCAGAGTTTGAGCCTTTTTTTCAAGTGTGCCTGGGACAAGATGTGATTGTGTTACTTCATGTTTTGCAGTTCTTTGCTTGGTGCCTTAGCCCAAATTGTTCTTGTGTTTTTTCCACAGCAGAACAGTTGATACTGATCTCTAGCATCACTGGGCTCTAAGCAGCAGTGATTACATTGACATAGTTGTAATTTATTCCATGTTTCTGACAGTGTAGACAGTGGTTACCCTGAGTGGTGGAACGCTGGTTATTTTAACCTGCACTTAATTATGAAATAGAATCTCATCTTGAAATTGTGACATTACTTTGTAGCCTGCTGTCCATGTGCAAGGTCAGGAACCTTTGACTGCTTCCATGTTGGCTTCTGCCCCTCCACAAGAACAAAAGCAGATGTTAGGTATGTACAATGCTGCCTTTTTCTAACTTGTAGCAGGACAATCCAGGTATTCTCTAACCAATTTTAAAAAGCAGGATAAATGTCTTCAGCAAGTGTTTATTTCCCTGTTCCCTTAAGTCTGAGCTGTGTTTGAGTTCTGTCACTTTTCCCTTTCTAGGCGAACGTCTGTTTCCTCTCATTCAAAGCATGCACCCTACCCTGGCGGGTAAGATCACTGGTATGTTGTTGGAGATTGACAACTCTGAACTCCTCCACATGCTTGAGTCTCCTGAGTCTCTTCGTTCGAAGGTAGGTGGACTTTTGCCTTACCGTAGTTTTATCAGCAGTTAAGTTTGCACTGGTTCAACAGGTGTTAATGCTGGCACAGTAGAGTAGCAGTGGTGCAAGAAGTTAGAACATTGTTTTTCGGAGAGTGACGGTGACTTGCATTAGCATGAACTGTAACTGTGATGAGTTACCCTTTTTAACAATGTAGCGTTTGTCTAATGTGTTTCATTACCTTGAACACAGAAATTACTAAGCTGTTTTTTTCTTACTTAACAGGTTGATGAAGCTGTAGCCGTACTACAAGCCCACCAAGCTAAAGAGGCTGCCCAAAAGGCAGTTAATAATCCCGCTGGGGTTCCAAGTGTTTAATAAGTAAGTTTTCTGAACACCATAGTTTATAGGTTGACTGAGACAGCACTCTTTGGGTTATGGCCTTATAAGCAGCAGCACACTTGAAGGCTCTGTGTCCTTGACAGCCACAGACAGCAGCAGCTATGGTCATGGTTGTAAACTGATTCTGTGCTCAAGGCTGTTGTCCAGTTGTGTAGGTCTTGGTTAGCAAAAGAGCATGCTTAGCTGGAATTGGTTCTAGGCCCGTGTGCAAAAATGTGCAGTTGTCTCTGCATGCTCATCTTACGAGTAGAGGTGACCTGCAGTCAAGTTAGAATAAGGAATTCCTCTGCATAGCCATTGTGCAGGGTGCAGTTTAGTTTCGTACTTGGTTTTGTCTTAGTGAGTATTGCAGACTTTAAAAAATGAAGATACCTGTGAACTTGGGTAGGACTGATACCATGAAAGCCCAGAGAACTCCCAGGCTTGCAGGTATGGAAAGCATGTCAGAAAACAAAAGGTGCTGCTTTAATTTCAAAACCTAACAGCATTATTTTTGTTTGCAGAAAGATCCGGGACTACAATCTAGAACTTCGCTTCACCGAAGGAAAAAAAAATCTAAACATGGAAAAACTATTAAATATTGAGAAAAACATTGCAAAATATAAAATAAATAAAAAAAGGAAAGGAAACTTTGAAGCTTACGTACAGAGCAACGCCAGGGCTAGCAAAACAAGTGCTAGTCCTAGATTACTTATTGATTTAAAATTTTAAAAAAAATAGTAAAAAAAAAAATACAAATTAATGTTTTATAAACCCAGGGGAAAAGAATTTTCAGCACAGTTCAAAAATTTAAAGCATTCCTTTCTTTAATTTTGTAATTCTTTACTGTGGAAAAGCTCAGAATATCACCACTGTTTTAGTTGACAGTGAGAATTGATAGCTGAGCAAAGAAACGTAATTTGGATTATAAAATTCTTGGTTTAATAAAAGTTCCTTAAACATTGACTCATTTGTGGTTTTTCTGTGTGTGTGTGTGTGTGTAGAGTGTTCTTGTGATAAAGTTGCTCTTCAGAATGCCAAGTTAGAATCCCTCTCTGTGGTATGGTAGTGTCCAGTTAGCCACCCGTTACTGATAGTGTAGACTTGGGCATTAAAACAAATAAAAAGAGGAGCGAGATCCATACTTGGGGTTTTAAGTCGTTAATGGCCTGATGTCTGAGTTCTTGTCTCATTAGAAACAGACCTTTGAACGCCACACTTCAAGATCGTTGGTGAGAAATGTTGTTATAAAAGGCCTGCATTTGAGTTGTATAACAAACCCACATGTGACCCAGTTTGAGGGCTGCTCGTGGTGTTGATTCTCAGGGTTTTGCCAGAAGGAACAGTCTCTCCATAGGTCTCCGGTTGTTGTTTAGACGGCTGTTGAACCCCGCCGTGGGGGCAGTGTCATGTGGATGCAGGTCAATGAGCAGACTGGCTGCAATCTGCATTGCAAAATTCCTTCTGAATGCATGAGCATGAGGAATTCCTAGAATGAAAAAGGCGAGGCTTGAGGTGGTAATGTTTTAAAATGAAATGTGTACAAACTCCAGACCATGATTTTTACACAATAGAAGTCCTGTGGCCTGGCCTGGCTAATCCTCTGAGCCAGGTGTTTCTAGTTTTTTGTTTTCTAACAAGTGAATGGCACTGGTAGCCTTTTCCTCTTAGGAAGTCACCAATTGGTTTAAATTTAGCTTGGAGTGTTAATGTGATGAGCGAATCCCTCTTGTCAGAGGCAACTTTACAGCTAGCTCTTGGGTAGCTGGACTCTCATGTATAGTGCAGGTAGAGTGAGAGTGCTTCAGATAGCTTTCAAAACAGGGAGGTGATCTGAAGTTTGACTGTTGTTCCCCTTGCTTACTAGTCACTCCAAAGATCTGTTCAGTTACTTCCAGTTGCAGTGTGTCACAGAGCTCTGCAGTTTATGCAAAACTTGGTGGGTTTTTTTTTATCAACTCGTGGATGAAGTTTTACTGGCTTCTTTTGTAAAAGGTAAAACATTACAGCTTATCCTTATATTTGACTGCAGTGGTTTTTAAAAAGTGGGAAGAGTGCCTTTCTGAAATGAATTGCAGCTTCATCTAAATCCGATGTAGTGTACAGCACCACAGAAATAATCCTGTCGTTGCTTGGGGCAGTAGGACCTTCAGGTCAGCCGGTGTGTTACTCGCTGAAAAGAGCATCCAAGCGAGTGGCCGTTGGC
Organism: Rhinopomastus cyanomelas; assembly: GCA_013400115.1. Taxonomy (NCBI): domain Eukaryota; kingdom Metazoa; phylum Chordata; class Aves; order Bucerotiformes; family Rhinopomastidae; genus Rhinopomastus; species Rhinopomastus cyanomelas. The sequence continues at coordinate 1,461,840 of VXBP01001909.1, read as the reverse complement.
AGCAACAGTGAGAAGAGCCAGCACTGGCACAAGAGCCATTTCATTTGCTGCAGGACCTTAACTGAGACAGAGTTTTTCAGGATTAAAACTGTTCAGTGCATAATCGAGCTGCTCATTACATAACCAAGAGTAACAAGAGCTTTTGTTGTGGAAAAAAGGCTCCCCTGCCCTCTTTCCCTTTAAGGGGTACTTCCTGCGAGCTGCTTAATCAAAATGGGTAATGAATGGGGGAGGAAGGAAGCAGTGAGGATGGAGTATCCTCTTTTTACAGAGAGAAAAATGTGTCAGGCTGGGATGGGGGAAAGGAGCAAAAAGACCTGTTAGTCATGGAATAAGGCTGTACCCCTTAGCAATCCAGAGGATGCAGTTTCTATGGAATCACAGGAAGGGGTTAGTGAGTTCTTTCCGGACGGCTCTCTGAAATCTGTGTTGTGTGGGGGAAGGCAGTGTTTTCGGAGCCTGTTGCAGCCCTGAAGCCCTGTGGTAGGCTTTCTCACATCCCACAAAAGAGAATTCAAGAGTGGCCTTACTTTTCCTGTTGTGCAATGATCTTTAGAATTTTTTGTTCAGTGAATCTGCCGAAGCACAGAACTGAAATTGGTCTGGCGTAGATGAATCCTATTTAAAAATCCTTCAATTCACTGTAAAAGCATTAGCTTAAGCTTATGCCATCCTTATGATCAGTCCTGCCCTGTCAGAAGCAGACTGAGTTAGCCTTCCATTTGCAGACTTGATGAAGTATACAAGAACTTTTGAAATTGGATGGTAAAACCTACAAAGGAGGAGGTTTAAACAAGATATCCCATGTGAGAACTGGTGGGATACACAACCTTCATTGTATGCAACGTCAGCTATAAAAGAGTTAAAGCTTTGGAGAAAGCATTACAGACTTAAAAATATTTAGCACTGTAATTGAATTAAAGGGCTAATGGAAGATGTGAAGGATGATGATGTATTTGCCAGAGTTTCAGGCCTCTAGGAAAGTAGGAGTCCACCTCACTTGTGCTTGTCTTCCAGGTGAGAGGTTTTGCTTCTTCAGTGAATCTGAAGCGGTTGAACCAGCCTATTTTTTGTTGTACAAGAACGTGCAAGCCATTTAGTCTCTTGCGTATGTTGAAACTGAAGAACAAGGAAAGGGAATTTCTTCCAGCCTTGTACAAAACTTTTGTGGGTGTGTCAAGCACTGGGATCTGTACCAGCCTGAAATGCTGGGTGACTTGTGATGGAAGGGAACAGTGAGGCAATTGTGCTGAGGCAATCCTGATGGCTTAAGAAAACAAAACGCTGGGTTGGTTGGGTTTTATTTCTTGCCGCCCTTGATTACGTGGTAATTCCCCACTCTGTACCACAGGGGCCCATTTAATCAGTTTGTGGGGTTTTTTAAATCTTAAGAGATTGTGAACAATGTTGGTGCCTTTATCGAATATCTCTAGAGTACTACTGTGAAACAGTGCTCCACGCAGGAAAAGTAATTATTCAGTAGAGATAGAGCTTTGTTCCCTCAGCCTAACTGGCAGTCACTTCCTCCTGCCACACATTCCCTCCAGCATGTGTCAGAGGCTTACGCTGATCCTCCCCAGCCCTGCAGCCACCCAGCATTAAGCTGATTTTGCTGAATCCTCTGGTATTTCATTCCTTTCCTGTCTTCCATTCTTACCACAGCAAATGCTTCAGAGGAGCAGCAGCCAAAAGCCTGCTCTTGGAATGAGTGGAAATTTGAAGAACCAGCGGTGCTGTATTGCCCATCCAACATCCCAAGCTGATTTGGCTGCCCGTAGGACCACACTAAGGTTTGGTGTAGAGGATCTCCGGATTCATACGTTCTTCATGGAGGAGGGCACAAGGTAGTAGAAATTAAAACGTTTCTGAGTCTGATAAGAGAGTAACAGTCCTGTGGTTGGGACCATGATTCCCTAAGCTTTCATAATTACGTGTTTCAGGGACATGGCAAAGCAGTTCTCCTCATCCTGTGTGAGATTAAGTAAGAAGATCCATTTCTATGATGGACCTTGCTTCTGTTCAACTCTAACAGAAATATTCTCACTCCTTCCTGGAGTAGTTTTAACTTCTAGTGAACCCTTCCTAGCTTGCCATGTACTACATGAGTTGTCCCTGAGAGGTGACTCATGGGCAGGCCTGGCTCCCAGGTAAATCCAGCACTGGAATCAGAGGTTGCTCAAGAAGTCTTTGTTCTTTCGGATTTCTCAGTCTGTATGTCCGGTCTGCATTGTTTGTATAAGATCACAAGAAAGCCCAGGATCATGTGGCAGAAAGGTTTGGCCAGCTGGCCCCATGGCAAGCTCTAGCCAAGCAGCAGCTGTGGGCTTCAAGTGCTCTTTTCCTTGGCTTCTGGGATGCTATATCTTACCAACACTAGAAAATGTGTAAAGGTCAGTCCGGGCAAACTGCACCATCAATTTCATGGGTTTTTTGGACAAGCCAGGAGTTAAAGGAGCATTGGATCCTCTGGCCCAAACTGCACAAGCCCACATCTCAGTAGTGACCCTGTCCACGTGGACAGCTGCAAACAGCTGGAACACAGACCTGTAGCTTTCCAAGGAGCACTGGGTAACGGGAATGATGTGTGGCCCCGGTTAGCTGAGGAGGATTGTTTCAGGGTCAGTCTGTCTATCTCTGTTTTTGTTTTCTTTCTTACTGAGTTGCCTTTGCCTCTCTCCCCTCGATCCTTCCCCTGTTTTTCTTAAGAAGATAAAAGGGACCGTGAGCCATGGAGCGCTTCCGTGAAAGCAGAGTGGCTGCCAGCCTTCTCTTTGCTAGCCTGACCCCTGGTCTTTGCCAGGCCTTGACTCTAAGCAAAGTCTCTCTCATCTCTTGGTGAGTCTGAGGACACCCTGCTTCTGCTTAGGCTGAGGTGCTGCTGACAAATGCTTCTTGTGGGAGCAGGTTAGGCAGTGCCCTTTCTTTTGGTTCTCAGCCACTGTGACGGGGCCATTCCAGAGCAGTTTTCCATCCAGGTAACTGATGGAGTGAGCATTATCTTAGGATTGTGCAGTAACTACCTATTATTGTTGAAAATCCTAAAGCTCAGCAGCTAGTATTGCGTAGAAAGATGGGAGGCGAGGTACACCCTGTCAAAGAAGAAATTGATTGCTAAAATGCTGGCAGGGACCAGCTGTATGGTTTGGACTGGTGACAGGAAACAACAGGGCATGCGCAGAGTACTGGGGCAAAAAAGTTCAACCCTGAGGAAGACTCTTAGTTCATAACAAGATGGTGTTGCGACCCTCAGAAAATGACCACCAAAAGAAACTGTGCAAGTGCAAGCAGGAGGAGATGTAATTAACACAGGACGCAGGGACCGGTTATGCATATGCACTGTGTTGGAGTAGCTAATGACTATGTATGATTTTATGGCATATAATCATGGTTTTGGGGGGCAGCTGTGTGCACATTTGTGATGGTGCTAGCCCCCATGCACCTGCTAGTGAATAAATTACCTCCTCAAAAACTCTAAACAGAGTTCTTGGGTCCTTTCCATGTGTCATAACCCCTGCTGGGGGTCAGCCCCTCTCTCCCAACTCCATGTGACTGCACAGACAGCTAGAGCAGCCCAGCCAAGGGCATCTGAGCCAGCAGCAGGGCTGCCCCACGAATCGATGTTTGCTGGGCTGTGCTCCTGTGCCCCAGCTCTGCAGTTCTTTGCCCTGTGGGAACTCTCACAGTCATATTTTTCTTTGCTCAGTGGAGTATTTTGGATAACATAGCCAAACGAATAAACCAGCTTATGCATTTGTTTGCTTTCTCCTTTAAGTCTTACTGTTTCTGCTCAAGAGGTTTTGACTTCATTAATGCAGTACAAAATCATTCCCTTCTCTGCACCCTCTGTAACCAAGAGTTTGCCTCTTGCTGGGATCTATGACTCCCTTGCTGATTTTTATTCTTAATTCCTTCATTCCAGCTGTTGGTCTTGAAGCTCACATTTAAAACGCAGCTTAAGCTCTTGAGTTTGCAGGGCCGGATATTGTTCGGTTTGCTTCTGCTAGAGTGGAATTTCATGCTGGTGGCTTGCAGCATGGTGGGCTTTCAACACAATACAGAAATGCACACTCAAAGTTTATGGCATTTTTCTTTCTTTCTTTGAGATTTGAAAAAATCTAGTTGGTTGGGAGAGGTTTTTCTCCTCTCTAGCCCAAACCATGAAGACACCCAATTGCACTTCAAGGAACTCACCAAGCAGCCAGAACTGAGAAGAATTCATTATTTTTGAAAGGAGTCTCAGCTTCTGCAGTCTCAGCTTGTGCACACTGGGGGTAACAAGCAGCACCACTTAGTGTAGGAGATGTATGACCTGAGCGCAGAGGGAAGAGAAGACCTCCTTGTGGTCACTGCTGCTCTGGCTTTCTGACTTGTGACAATTTTTTTTTGCTATATCTGCTCAGTTTGCTGGCTTGTAGAGAGAATAATTTTCAGTCCCTGGGGAAAGATCACACATGTGAAGGACTTTGAAGATTAAAAGCACTCTATGCTAGCGTTACCATTAGCTGCACGTAAAACCATGGCACGTAGAGGTATCTAGCTTTTTTGTGCTGTATATCTCAGCGTGATCAAGACCGTGGAAATAGCAGAGTGCAGAAGTGGAGCTGTGGCAATGTACAAAGCTCCTGGCTTTAGCTGATGGGCAAGAAAAGGTTTTGCTCCTTGCAGAAGAGAACATTTTTATTTCTTTTTTCATGTTCCTGCTGCTGGAGTCCTGTGAAAGATTTGGGAAACTGGGGCTGGGGGGGAAATATCATCTTTCACAAGGGTTATTGACATTAATTAATAGGTTGAATTCTAGTGCTTAAAACGTAATGAGTAGTAATGTCTCAGCATATGATAGGACTCTCATTTTACTGATCACAGAATCATAGAATCATTAGGGACTGGAAGAGACCCCAAAAGATCATCCAGTCCAATCCCCCTGCCACAGCAGGGTCACCTAGATCAAGTCACATAGGAACATGGCCAGATGGGTCCTAAGCTTCTCCAGAGACGGAGACTTCACAATGTCCCTGGGCAGCTCATTCCAGGGCTCTGTCACCCTCACTGTGAAGAAGTTCCATCTCAGATTGATCTGGAACCTCCTATGCTCCAGCTCACACCCACTGCCCATTCTCCTATTATTAGATGACACTGAGCAGAGCCTGGCTCTGTCCTCCTGACACCCGCCCTTTGATCTAGATAAAGGGGTGTTTCCAGGCAAACTTGCTGTGTTTAGTAATGTATGTTTTGCAGAGGAAAACACAAATAATCCTTCTCTTGACGTGATTTTTACAGATAACTTTATATATACATATGAAAATACATAAAAGTACACAAAATATTATATAGCTCAAATATTAATATACAACATATGGTTATATATTTTGTATATTATATATAATATAATTATGTATAATATAATTGTATACTCTATAATTTATATACTATATAAATAATTATATGATATATAAATATACATATATATTACCTATAGCAGAGAATTTTTACACTTCCCAGTCACCAGCTATCGCCCAAACCTATACTGGAATGACATTATTGTGGGTCTCTCCTGCTTCATCTCTGTTTGTAAATGACGTAGGGTTTGTACAGAGATCTTATGGTCCTGCTGACACAGCCGGGGGAGGAATCAAACTTTCAGATATGTTGTGTTCTTGAAAGATTTTTTGGGTTTTGTTGTGGGTTTGGGGTTCTGTTTGGATTTTTCCCCTTTGATAGTATTAGATGACCTGGTGCAAACTGCTGCCTCTCGCAGACAACATGATAAATGCCTCTGACGTAGCACGAGACAAGGGGAGAAGTCACCGGCTTTTAAACAGTAGTTCTGTGGGAACAGGTCAAAGAGAAGAGCAGACATCTGTAACTGTGTCTTCTTTGTTTTTAGCTGGTAAGGTTCACGCACTGTTGCTTTTCTGGCTCAGAGACAGAAGTGTGAACCTGAGAAATCCATCAAAAAGGTTGCCCATTTGGGATGTCTTCTGGTGGCTGCCTGGGCAAAGGCTCTGTCCTATCAGTGGGCCCTGAGGGTTGTGAGGGCAGTGCTGAGCAGGTACCTTGTGCTCTTTGTAGGTCACTGTGTCTTGCTGACAAAACAGGATTGTATTGAAAGCTCCTTGGAAACTGTGACTCCTTCACTGATGAGGTGCCTTTCCTTTGACTGTTTTGCAGCTGAGGCAGCTTTTGGGGATTACCATGCCTGCTTTCCCTCCAGAGCTTTGCCTGGTAACAACTAAGTCAATAGCAGATGGCAGACAGTCTCAGCTGGAGGAGGACCTTCAGAACGGTGAGCTTGGCTGTGACAACCTGATCAGCTTCATACACAGAATTTAAACCTCGGAGGACGTGTCTACAGTTGAGACTGCAGGGCACTTTGCTTTCTGCACTAAGCCAAGGAAGGGTGTAACTACAATGCTGGGGCTAACCGTCGCAGCTGACCTGTCTGCTCCAGAACAGCAGCATTTCATATTTTTCATATGTCTGAAGCAGCTGGCTTACAGCAGCTTTCTTAAAATGTCAGGGTGCCGTTTCCCACTAAACTTAAGCCAACGTGACCTTCTGGAGGCAGCCTGCAGTCTGGCCCTTCTCTCTTCTTCCAGATCAGTGATGTGAGGCAGCATCCACCACTGCTGCTGCACACCTGCCAGAGCGACACAGAGCTGGGTGTAGGAACTCATGGCTGGCAGGTAACAGAGGGAGGCAAGAAGACAGGCACTTGGGCTGGAGGAAGTGCAATACAGGACTGAGCTCTGCGTAAACTCCCTTCCCTTCTGGGGTTTCTGGACAGACTTGTGAGAATTATAGTGGATGTCTGTAGAAAAAGCAGATCTCAGCTGCTATTTGTTGTGTTGTAGACCAGGTCTGCACGATCCCTAGAGTGTGGATTTCATGTAAGTGAAGAGATAATAATAAAAACCTAAGCTGCTGTAAAAAAACCCCAACAAATCCAAAACCCAACTGAAAAGAAACAACACTCCAACCAAATCCAAAACATTTCAATTACCCAAAAAGAAGGGTGTGTGAGGGGATGAGTTTTAAGAGGTTTTGTAGCCTCTGGCCTCAAATACTTTGTGCCAAGCCTTAATTAAGAGAAACTCAAGATTAGTCATTAAGATCCATTTGGTGATTTATCTTGTTCACTTGAGGATTCGTGAGGATTCAGTGGTTCCTTTTAGGGTAACTGGCAACAAGTGGCCCTGCAGTTACATGGCTAACAGCCCCACTGTAGTCTTGCTTTGGGAGAAGAGTAACACTACAAGTATTTGCACTGTTGAACAATAGGCTGGTAAAGGTGGAGCAAAAGGATGAGTAAAGTAACACTGATGCTTTAGCCAACAGTCAGTGTGTACCTCTTGGGTTTGGACACTAGCCATGACTTTCATCCTCTCTCAATCTGCTAACCACTTCCCTTCTGATCCACCCCAGGATGCTATTGACCCTCTTGGCCACAAAGGCACATTGCTGGCTCATGGTCATCCTGCTGGCCACCAGGACCCCCAGGTCCCTTTCTCCTACACTGCTCTCCAACAGAGGTCAGTCCCCAGCCTATACTGGTACCTGGGGTTGTTCTTGCCCAGATGCAAGACTCTACACTGCCCTTGTTACAGTTCATTCAATGTCTCCCTGCCCAGCTCTCCACCCTGTCCAGGTCCCGCTGAATGGCAGCGCAATCTGCTGGGTATTGGCCACTCCTCCCAGCTTTGTGTCATCAGCAAACTTGCTGACAGTGCTCTCTAATTCCTCATCCAAGTCATTAGTGAATAGACTGAACAGGACTGGTCCCAGCACCAACCCCTGGGGCACTCCACTAGACACCGGCCTCCAACTAGACTCTGTCCCACTGACCACTACTCTCTGGCTTCTATCCTGAAGACAGCTCGTGATCCACCTGATCATCTAGACCACACTGCCTCAGTTTGGCTGCAAGGATGCTGTGGGAGATTGTGTCAAATGCCTTACTCAAGTCAAGATAGACCACATCCACTGCTCTGCCATCATCCATCCACCTGGTTACACCCTCATAAAAGGCTATCAGCTTGATCAAGCGTGACTTCCCCTTGGTGAAGCAATGCTGACTGTCCTAATGACCTTCTTGTCCTTGATGTGCCTGGAGACAGCATCAAGTATAAATTGTTCCATCACCTTTCCTGGGATGGAGGTGAGGCTGACCGGTATGTAGTTACTTGGATCCTCCTTCTTAGCCTTTTTGAAGATTGGAGTGACATTTGCTGTCCTTCAGTCCTCAGGCACCTCTCCTGATCCCCGTGACTTAGAAAAGGTGACGGAGAGTGGCTTAGCAAAGACTTCCGCCATCTCCCTTAGTATGTGCGGGTGCATCCCATCAGCACGCGTGGATTTATGTCCAGCCAGTTTGCTCAACTTATCCCTAACATAGTCCTCATCAACCAGGGAAAGCTCCTGTCTTGTCTCAACTTCCTGTGGGGCCTCAGCAGTCTGGGGCTTGATATCAGGACAGCTCCCAGAAGTACAGAGAGAGGCAAAGAAGGCGTTCAGTATCTCTGCTTTGTCTGTATCCTCTGTCTCCAGGGCACCCACTTCATTCAGCAGGGGGCCTATATTGCCTCTAGGTTTACTTTTATGTGCAATGGATATGAAGAAACCCTTTTTGTCGCCCTTGACCTCCCTTGCATTGTTTAATGTAGGTCTTGGTTTTCCTAGCTGCCCCCCTATATCCTCTGACTAGAGCCTTATAACCATCCCTAGTGGCCATCCCCTCCTTCCATGACCTATAGACTTTCTTCTTCCTCTTCAGTTTGCCCAGCAGCTCCCTGTTTAACCATGCAGGTCTTCTGGCTCCCTTCCTTGACTTCCTTCCTGTTGGAATGCTCTTGGGCTTCAAAGAAGTTAATCAGCTATCTTGGGCTCCTTTACCTGCCAGTACCCTGTCCCACAGGATTTCCCCTAGCAATTGCTTAAAAAGGCCAAAGTTGTCCCTTCTGAAGTCCAGGGTTGTGATTCTGCTAGGTATTCTGTTCCTACCACATGAGGCCCTGAACTCCACCATCTCATGGTCATTGCACTCAACGCTGTCCTCAACCTTTACTCCTTCAACCAGACGCTCCTTGTTGGTAAGTACAAGATCCAGCAGCGCTCCTCTCCTAGTGGGTTCCTCCATCATTTGCATCAAGAAATAGTCACCAATGCACTGGAGGAACCTCCTAGGCTGTGGATGACTGGCTGAGTACAACTTCCAGAAAATGTCAGGGTAGTTAAAATCCCCCATGAGAACCAGGGCCTGTAGCTGTGAGGCTGCTGTCAGATGCTTTTAGGAGACCTCATCAACTTCCTTGTCCTGATCTGGTGGCCTGTAATAGGCACCCACAACAATGTCATCCATGCCAGCCTGTCCCTTAATCTACACCCACAAACTCTCAACTCTCTCTGCATCTTCTCCCAGACAGAACTCAATACATTCCAGTTGCTCTCTCATGTAAAGGGCTGCTCCACCACCCCATCTTGCTTTCCTTGTGTACTTTGCGTGTTGGTCCGTTGTGAAGCAGCAGTTTGGATGACAGGGTGTTCGTTGGGAAGCCCGGGTGGCAATGCTCACGGTACTGCCACTGTTTTATCCACGTACAGACTTGTTTCTCACATGGGAAGAACTATCTGCTTTGTTTTTATATCCAGGGGCATATCTGATGAATCTTTTGCCTGTAAACCGTTCCCAGAAGGTTCTTTGTGGGAGCTCAATAGAAGGATTACACACATGCTTGGGGTTTGCAACTGTAAATGTTTTTTTTAGGGTCAGTGCTTTGGGCTGCTAAGTGTATTGATGACTGCTGTGAAATGTCACGTTCCCTTATCTTGAAACAGTAGTGATGGGCAGAACTTGGCTTTTATTTGGGTTGTTGTGACCTACAGGACTTTTGAAATCCATTTTTATGTGGTTCATGACATGCATGATCTTTCTTTGGCAGCCCAGATAGCTCTTGCTTGTGTCCAACTACTGCAAGGTGCTGGATGTCCCATTTCTTCCCTCACCTCCTCTCCAGCTGCTGCGGTGGTTGGAGCAGGTTTGGAGCAGGTGGGTGCAGTATAACTGAACAGCATCTTCAGGGAGGGGATGCTGCGTTAGCTTTCTGTGAAGTGCTCAGCATCTTGCTGGTGTTGCTGTAACTTCACTTGCAGTGAGTTGTTCTGAAGAGAGGGGATGTTCTGAAGGACTGAGTAAGAGCTTTGTCTCTTGAGAGCGCTACACTTGCTGTTTGTCATTAAGGTGTGTAAGGGGAGTTCAGAAAAGCTACAGAAAATGGTGTGGAAAAGTATTGCTAACAAATGCTGTAAAGGGTTTTTTTCCCTACATCGTTCTTAGATAAAAACATAGAGGTTATTTACAGCTTCTTGAGTTCAGACCTGCTGAAGAGCTCAAATCAGTGCCTCAGAAGCCCCTTTCTGAGTAGGAATTTCTCTTGTGAGAAGTAGTGGCTTTTCAGTTCCGATCCAATGCCTGTTATAGCCCTACAGATAACCCCCAGCAATTACTGGTAAGTCTCAATGAGTTTTGATTGGTGTGATAACAGAAAGTTAAATCCATCAGGAAAGCCTGCGATTTGCCCTCCAACATTGCCAACTGACTTCTTTTGATGAAGGAAATAATTTCCTTCATCAAAAATAACTGCCAGGAAATAACTCTTCAAAAAGCCTGTTTGTGGGGTTTGAGGATGTCTTACGGCATGCCAGTGTTTTGGATTTCTCTTAACACCCCTCCAGATATGAAACTGTGTATTTAGGTTTTTCTTTACTGCAGGCCCTTTTGGTGAGGAGGGATGACTTGATAAGAACACAGGTAATACCTGGGTGAGGACATGGGTGTGTGTTACAAAGGCACGGACGCCTGTGCTGCCAAAAGCACTCAGTTACTCTATAGAGTCTCACACAGGCACTGAATTCACAGAACAGTAGGGATCAGAAGGGACCTCAGATGATCATCTGGTCCAATCCCTCCACCACAGCAGGATCCCCTAGATCAAGTGGCACAGGAACATGTCCAGGTGAGTTTTAAACCTCTCCTAAGAATGAGACTCCACAACACCCCTGGGCAGCCCATTCCAGTGCTCTGTTACCCATACTGGGAAGAAGTCCTTCTCATATTGATATGGAACCTCCTCTGTTCCAGCTGACACCCACTCATTGCCCCTTGTCCTATCATTAGATGCCACTGAGCAGAGCTGACTCCATCCTCCTGACACCCACCCTTTCCATATTTATAAACATTAATGAGGTCAATTATACCTTAAATCTTAGTGCTAGGTCAGTACGTTCTCAAGACATAAAATTAACCCAGATTTCTGATCCACAATTCAGTGGATTCTCTTATACGATGTTTAGGCTTCCTGCTCGGCAAGAGCAATTCTTCGCTTAAAACCATTGTGCTCACAGAACTTGCTGCTGCACCACACAAAGAGCAGCAGTGCTTTACGTGTTCCTTTGTCACAGTAAGGAACAAACTCCTAAGAGACATCAAATAACTGTGAAAGGCGGGAGTGCATCCGCTGTCACTAGCTGCACCCAGTGCCTTCAGCTGAAGTAACTGCCAGCGGAGCAGGTATTCATTTAGGCTGTTAATGAATCTCACTCAACATGCTGGTTTTGCTGTGCGTGTTCCTGTATCATCAGTATCTGTGACTCGTGGGATGTTTCATGGCAATGTGACAAGGTTTCTATAAAAGCACTGAAAGACATGGAGTGAAGTTAATTCTCCATATTAGGAGGAAATTCTTTACAGTGAGGGTGCTGAGGCACTGGAACAGGTTGCCCAGAGAAGCGGTGGATGCCCCCTTCTTGGAAGTGTTCAGGGCCAGGTTGGATGGGGCCTTGAGCAACCTGGTCTGGTGAGAGGTGTCCCTGCCCATGGCAGGGGGGTTGGAACTATATGATCGTTATGTTCCCTTCCAACCCAAAACATTTTATGATTCATCTTGAGATCAAGAAAGTTGTCTCGGTCTGATTCAGTGATTTCTGTGCTCATCTCTGCCTGATTCTTCTGTCCCCACTATCACGTTTTGCAGCTGGTCCTGCAAACAGCTTCTACATTTCCCGTTGGTGCTACTTCTGCCCTCTTTCCAGGCAGGTATAGAGGGGCCAGAGGAAGCTAAAACCCATCCAAGTCCCCTCGTAGAGTTATTTCCCTCTCCACTGTTGGAAAAAAAAAAAAAATCTTCATGTGCAAAGTTCCCCTTCTGTGGTGGCCATGGGGCAAGACGTATTCCTGTGCAACTGGATCTAGGGGATCCTGCTGTGGTGGGAGGATTGGACCAGATGATCTTTCAAGGTCCCTTCCAATCCCTAGAGTTCTGTGATTCTGTGACACGGCTACATTTGCATTTCTTCACTGAAGGCCCTCTTCTCCTCCCTTACAGTCTGCACTGCTTCCTCCTGTTGTTTTTACGCAAGTATGTTTTTTTCGTCTAAACAATGCAGAGCTGATAAGAGGTGAAACCCAAATGCTTATAGCACTGAACAGTATGTGGAGTTTCTGGCATGGACAGTTCTGCCTTCTGGGGTAGAAGCATGTGATAAAGGGGAATAATTTGAGATAATCCCGATGTTTGATTTACTGTGTCAATTTACTGCTAAGGGAGCAGTAATCACAGGTTGGAGATAAGAAAGTAGGGAATTTGTCCCCAAAACGATGAAATGAAGCAGTTCCTCTCGTTCAGTAGAGTCACATAAGATAAATTAAAGCAGTTTTAGAAGATGACTCTGGAAACCACTAATTTAAGTATGAAAAAGCAATACTTAATGTGACCAATCTAGATGGGACTGACAATTTGCTTTCTTCCCTGGCGACATTTAAAACCCGCCTGGACATGTTCCTGTGTGACTCGAGCTAGGTGATACTGCTCTGGCGGGGGTGATTGGACTGGATGATCTTTCAAGGTCCCTTCCAATCCCTAATGTTCTCTGATTCTGTAATGCAGCCTTTCTTGTAGATCCTCAGATTAATCTGCCTGCTAATCAGTAACATGGTGCTCTCGGGGAATGGAAACTTTGGATCATTATTTTCCTCTTATTTGCAACCGTCAGTCCCTGATGTGCGGGTGTTCAGGCAGCACACACCAGCCTGTGCTTTGATCCAAGAAATTAGTCAAAATCCTACCTAATCTCAGATCTGTTCAACGTTCCTGGGAAATGCCATCTGGTACACTTAGAATTATTCTACTGTGGGATGGCAGCAGAACTGAAATTCTAAGTGAGTTCCTTAATTTGTGAGAATTTCCTAGCCCAGAGGCAGACTGAAAGACGGTGCTGCTAGTGTTCACTTTCATGTCTGGGCTGCTCAAACGTTCTCCCATTACCACCTAGTGAGCTGAGTGAGAGGTAAGGGATTTTTATGCTCTGCTGCCCTCTCCAGTAACAGCCCTGGTAAGAGGTTATACTTGGTGAACATGGGCTTTAATCTGAACTTGGAACAATTCTTCCCAACCTAGATTTAGCTTGATGTCTACCTTTTTTTTCCATGCAAAAACCCATTTTCTTTTCTAACCAGCTGATACAGGTGGAGAAAACATTTCTGGACTGCAGACATGAGTCAGTTTTCAATGCTGAGACACAGAGCTAGGAGTGTTCTGGGACTGGCACACTTTGGAAGAGACCACAAACCGGTACTTCCACTTTATGCTCAGACAAAGAAAGTCCAGCTTCTCGGACCACAGCGTGACTCCTCTATCAGGTTGCACAATCTGCCAGATGATCTATGGCTGGGGTGTTCTCAGGGGTGGAGAGTATTCTTACAGTTGTCACACCACTTTGCTGAGTGAACTCAGGAGATTCTGGTCACTGCAGAATCCTCTGCAGAGTAGAGGGGCCAGAGGAAGATAAAACCCATCCAAATGTCAATGTGGACAGGATTTTTCTTCCTTATGTACTGTCAGTAATGAAAGCTCAACAGAGCTCAAGTGTGCTCTTGTCAGAAGCCTTCACACAGAATTGCAGAACCCCATGAGACCAGTGCTTGTAGGTATTTCCTAGAAAAATGAGAGGACTCTATCAACAGGAAAATACACAAATCCTGTAAAAATCAATATTTGTGATGCTCATGAGCAACACTGTTAGCTCAGAGCACATGGACTTGAGGGTTTAGTAGTGAAGATCAGGAATAAAATGGCAGTAGTAAACTTTATTTCTTTTTTGTTAGACTTTTATGTTCCTTTGAAACTTATAAAAGGCTGCAATATGGGGTTGGTTCTGGTTGCTTTTAAGTGGGCCGATAAATGGCACCTAAGGGAAACTTTAAAACTATTAGTAGGTATTGAACATTTCTTCTTTATTCATGCTGATGAATAGCTAAGTGTCTGGCTGCTGTTTTAAAGATTATGTTGTGCAAGATGGGGCTATTGATATTTTAGCTTGTTTTTCTTTCAAACCCATGAGGGTGGAGCTCTCTCTGGGAAGTTTCGCTTGGCCCTCCCTTGGAATCTTTTTTTCTTGGCAGTGACTGGACCTGGAGTCTGATCAGAGCTTGCATAAGCCCGCTCAGGCTGCAAGCCCCATCTGTGGACCCCCCTGAAGCCCTCTCTCCACGTGGCTTGGAAGTGGAGAACAAAGTATGGCAACAGATAATGTGGTGCAGGGGTGAGGCTCTCACATGAATAGCAAGTCCTTTTTGGTTCCCAAGAGCTGCGGCAGCTGTAGCACGTGGGAAGAGCCCAGTGTATCTCCTGGGCAGGAGCTGCTCAGATGGCCTTACCTGCTCAGCCCAGTTCTTAATTTACCCATCACGTGCTGAGTTTAACAATGGGACAGGAAACTCCCTTGTTATATTTATAAACAGTGTCTGCTGCCGCTTTCCTCAACATCAGTGTGCGCTTCCTTTCTGGACTGACAGAGACTTCAGTTTAACTACAGTGGTACTGAGCAGCCCTGTAGCAAATCAGGGCTGTGAGTCTCTCTGTGGTCATAAAATACGAAGGGGCTTCTATGTCCTCATAGTTCTGCTGGTGTCCTGTCTCCCATGTGGGTGGGTGGGTGGATGGGGCTGGATCCACGCCTGGGACTGAGATAAGCTCTGGCCACAGCAGGGAAGTGAACACAGTCTTTGCTCCGGACTGGGGTAACACTGGGCAGTGCAGCCTCTGCATGGCCTTCACAAGTCTTTTACACTTTCCAGTCTTCTCATTTGCATAAGGATTTTAATGCTTTTTGAACCTTTCCAGTAGTAAATGCTTTACTACCTTTGCAGTAGTAAACTCAGGATTACTCAGAGGGGCAGGAACTTCACTGTCTGTTTATTTATAGTTCCCCTGTCCCCTACTCCGTGGCTGTGAAAGCTTCCTCTGAGCACACTGAATTTTTGAGTTATTTTTTGCCTTGGATTGTGATATAATCAGACAGACACAGGGGAGAACGGAAAAGCTTTTCTGTTGATTACATTTCTACACATCTCTGATATTCCTCATGAGTGCATTGAGTCCGAATATAATCCAAAGTCCACTGCTAAAATCTGTTCAGATGCTATGATCTCAAAATCATGTATTAAAGTCTTCTGCTGAGTTGTGGTATTGGCTTAGAAATTGATGTTTGTAGGGTTGAGCCTTCAGACTTACTTTTTTCTAAGTGATCAGAACAGTAGTGACCTCGGAAGGGTGACATGCTTTCCTTGCAGACCTTCGTTTACATTGCTCTGATGTTCTCCGCGCTCTGGGCAGCTTGCACCCACACGTCCTTTAAAGGCAGAAGCATCTCCCCAGCTTAGCTGTGTTTTGAGTGGGATATTCTATCAGAGCATTGCATAAGGGAGTAAAGGGTATTTTGCAAATAGCAGAGCCGCATAAGCTTAGTCTCAGAGAAGGTAACTGACCTGTCACGTTACTTTACCCTGCATTTTGTATTTGTTAAGGTTTTTTTTTCTCTAAAAGCCCAGTGCTAGCCAGCACTAACTGATACATGAAAGCAGCTGGGCTATTTCACTAGACGTCATTAAACGTGCCTGTGGGTTTTGTGCTTTTCCCAGGGGTGAAAAAAGTGGCAGAATCTGAACTTCTTATTTGAGTCTGCAGAGTGTGAAAGCACTGCAGTGTAAGTGTAGGATCAGAAAGCGGTGAGCACGAAGCTTAAGAGACTTCCAAGATGCAGGAGAGCTGCTATGGCCAGAGAGAGGGATCCCTTGAATAACTTCTTTACAAAGTCTTCAAATCTCAGGAATGTACCTGTAAACAGCACAGACAAGACCTCTGAGCTCTCAGCTGCACCTCTGTTCGAGCAGAGATGGATTACTTTTCACCTGGAGTGCTCAGTTCTCTGTGCTAACACACATGGTACCTGAGGCTGTGTCTTGAGCATTTCTCTTGGCAAGTGGCCCGGCTGAAGCAGCAGAGCACTCTTGCCCCTTTGTTTACTCACACCCCAGACTCCTCCTCAGCTATGTGGGTAGAACTGTGTCATGGTGAGCTGGACTGGTGAGTTAACCTCTCCTAAAAATAAGTTGCTGGCTGCTCACTTTTTGTTTGGTTTTGCTGGCCTATTTATGGTCTGGGTTAGTCCCACAGTCCTATTTGCTGTGTGGGAACAGTTATGCTGGCCCAGGGGTGAGGATGAACCCCAGGGACTTCTTGGGAGTGTCTCTTGCCAAATAGTGCCTTTGCAGTACAGAGCTGAGACAACAGCTCACTGCTGTGGTTACGGTCTGGTCTACTTCTGCCTACGCTGGCAAGCTACAAAGGGATTTTGCATTCTTAGGGACTTGCACTGGCTGTGTCAGACAAATGTTGTAGCAAGAACTGTGGGTGGGAGCAGAAGAGTCTGTGCCCTTTGGTGGCAGCAAGAGAGGCTGCATGGCTTGAAAGTGGACAGAAGCCTGTTGTTTAATGCTTGTAACTAGTCTGGTTTAAATCTCCTGGGCTAGAACTTGACCTCTACAAAGTGTTCTCTGTTCCTCCCTGTGCCCTTTGTAAACTGGAGAACCTAGCAGTCTAATGAAAGCACTGTGTGGTCCTACATCATGATGAAGTGACTATCTGAACCGATGCTTCTCCATCTAGCACTACTTCAAATCACAGAGGTAGGAAATGGCAGTCCAAAGGTTGTTCCTGTGCTGCAGGAGCGGTTCCCCTGTGCACTACGAGTAGTGCAGCTCCAGTGCTGCTCTGAACTGGCACTAGATTTACACAAGCTGCTTTGCAATGAAACAGCTCAAGTTAGCTGCTGCAGTGTGGCACCCAGATAGCTGAGTATTTCACTTACTTTGGTGCTACCCTGATCTGATCCTGCAGCAGTTGTTCAGTGTTTGGTACTGGAGCTGGCTACCTCGGGGCTAGGTCTTCTATGTCAGAGCTGCAGCAAGGGACTGGATGCCCTGAGTCTTCCCAGTTTCTGTGCAGACAACCCCTGAGTTGTGAGAAAAGGAGGAGGGAATCTTTAGTTGTAAATAGTAACTGTTATGTTTGGTTGGTACCTTCAAAATTGAAGTGGGGAGATGGATAACCTGACCTTATTCCCATTCTGCCACAGACTGTAAAGGGAGAATCATGCACACTTCATGTGACAACCGGTTTGGTTGGTTGGGGGATTTTATGTTGGTAAGTAAAGGAGTATTTCTGAGTTGTACACCAAACATTTAGCTCAAAAAACAAAACCCCAGATTTAGAAGCGTATCTT
Source organism: Rhinopomastus cyanomelas (assembly GCA_013400115.1). Lineage (NCBI taxonomy): Eukaryota > Metazoa > Chordata > Aves > Bucerotiformes > Rhinopomastidae > Rhinopomastus > Rhinopomastus cyanomelas. The sequence goes on along the minus strand of VXBP01001909.1, from coordinate 1,444,227 downwards.
CATATTTTATGACTTTTTCAGTCTGTCATGGAAAAGGTAAACGAGCCTTTTTCTTGATGCAGTGCTGATGGATCGCAGAGCTTCACCGGATTTGCTCTGTATGCAGGTAAAACTGGAAGGTCTGTAGAACTGTACATTAATCTTCTGTACAAATTCTTGAAACGTGTGTAAATGCTTCCTGGTGCTTTTCTACGTCCTGGTATGGCTGTTGATAATGTTCTTGTGTACTAGAGATCCTAAGATGTCTGTGTTCTGTGCTTGGGAAGTGTATTGCAGAAAAAAAGGCACATTTAGGCGTGTGCCTGCTCCATTTCTGTGTGTCTCCGTGTACAGGCACTCTGCCATGACACAAGCACGCTGGAATCCTGCACTGAAGGTGTGCTGAGTTGTAGTGGCTTTGGAAATGATTCATTCTGGAGGAAAGAAGAGCACAGAGTGAACCTCTCCAAAAACAAAGCCCTTGTTTAAAAAAAATGCACCAGCAGCTTTCTCAGCTGTGTGTGTTCCTCAGTGTTTGTCTGTGAAAGGAAATACATTTTTGCTGACCTTTTTTTTTGCTGTTTTTAAAAACTACATTTTAAGGCAGTCCAGGAAGTTCAGAGGAATTGGGTTAAACCAACAGAAATGCAGATGCAGCAACCTGAGTTTCTCAAAAGAAAAGAAAAGCAAACAAAGCAAAGGTAAAATGTAGCAACTTGAATTTCTCAAAAGAAAAGAAAAGCAAACCAGTATTTTCAAAACAATATAAACAGATAAAAGGAATGGTTTTTTGAAGCAACAATACTAGAGTGGTTTGAGCTACAGACCCAGATCTCCCATCTTGAGGGCAGAGCTGTGGATGTCATCTATCTTGACTTAAGAAAGGCATTTGACAGGGTCTCTCACAGCATCCTTGCAGACAAACTGAGGCAGTGTGGCCTAGATTTTCGGGTAGTGAGGTGGATTGTAAATTGGCTACAGGGTAGAAGTCAGAGAGTAGTGGTCAATGGGACAGAGTCTAGTTGGAGGCCTGTATCTAGTGGAGGTTGCTTTTCCACATAATTTGTTGAATATGAGATAGTGAACAAATGCAAAGGGAATTGGGTGAAGTGAACTCAAATGCATCTCTGCTGTGTGTTATTGGCCAAAGGAGAGATATTTCCAAGAGGAAAAGCATCTAATCTGAATTCAGAAAAGAAAGCAGTGGATCACTAGCTGCTCTTCAATAAGCCAATCGATTAACCTGTGTGGTGGCTTTTCTTGCCCCTTGCTTTGATGTGCTCTGTGCTTGTCACAGCTGGAGACAAGATTCTGGGTGAGATGTGGCCTTCAGCATTCACAAACAGCTTGCAAATGATAACAAGGGAGACAACATTTTCTGAACAGACTTGTGTCTGTAATGAAGACTGAGGGATGTAGTTCACTGCCTTTGCTGTGGTGCAGCTTTAGCAAGGACTAGATTCTGTGGCACTGAGTTTGAGGCAGATTTTTCTGACTTGAACATACTTCAAAATATCTCCTTTTCTGTGAGCCTTTGGAGCAAGATAATAATTAGGATGGAGTTGTTAAAGCAACAACTAGGAATCTAGACACACAGCATATGCCTTTTTTGGCTTTTTTTTTCTTTGCTGATAGTATTGGGGCAGAAAGGGGATGGTTAAGTAGAAGAGGAGGTAAAAGTGTTTCTATATCGGTTCAGCATGTTTCTGTGAGTATTGGTGTGATTAGTGTGATAGCTGAGCGGGCAATTTCCACCTAGCCATTGTCTGGAAAAGGCATGTGTTGCCTGTCTTCACCAGGACCAGTCCTTTGTTTCAGGCAGGACAGACTGCTCTGCCCTTATTGACCTCTTGAGATACCATCAGTGTTGATGCAAAAGCTGCCAGCTTTGGAGAGTGAAGGTCTTAATGCGCTGTCTGGCACAGGAGTGGGGAGGGCCATCCATTTAATGTAGGTGTCACAGTAGACCAGGTTGGAAGGGATCTTAGGATCATCTAGTCCAATCCTTTAAGTTAAAGAAATACAGTTTAAGTGAGATGGCCCAGCAAGCTGCCATGTTCACTGTATCACAGTAGACCAGGTTGCAAGGGACCCCAAGGATCATCGATTCCAACCTGTTAAAGAAATAGAGTTTAAATGAGCTGGCAGCTGAGTCTTCAAACTGCCTATAGTTGCAGAATCTACCACTTCCCTGGGAAGGCCATTCCACTGTCTAATTGCTCTCACAGTAAAAAATTTTCCTCTGGAGTCCAATTGGAATCTCTCCAGGATTAACCTGTATCCAACACTCCTTGTCTTTTCTATGAGATTTCTTGTGAAAAGGTAGGCTCCATCCTCTTAGTAGCCACCCCTAATGTACTGGGAAATGATAATAAGGTTCCCCCTAAGCCTCCTCTTTTCAAGGTTGAGCAAACCCAGCTCTCTCAGCCGTTCCTCAAATGGAAAGGTGGTTGACTGCATTGGGCACAGAGCTGGTTTTATATTGACGTCCCTGGGGTGAGCAGGTACCTAATTTCCTACTGCAAGAGCACTGATGCTCTATACCAGGCTCAAGGGGGTCTTTGATTCTTCTTGGTGTCCTTGTTTTGAGAACCAGCATCTGGCTCACAAAGAAGGGAAGGAAATTTTTTTTAAAGCCACGCTAATATTTTTGGGGAACTCAAACAGTTCAGCCCACTTTGTTTATTTATTTCTTCATTTAACCTTTTCCCTGTTTACTTCCACTCACAGAACCCTGGTGTCGAAGATATTCCAGGCACAGAGGAAATGCCCCCCTGCCCGCACTTGTATCTTAGAATCATAGAATCCTGCTGGTTGTGTGGTGCTGCGGGTACCGGAACTCCCGCGGGTCTGCGGGCCGGCTCTGACCTTTGCGGGGCTTCAGTCACTCGACCCAGGGGACGGGTCTGGCGGAGCGGCCCCAGGACGCGCGGTGGCGGCCTCCGAGCGGCAGGGGGCGCGCTGAGCCCTCCGCCGCCCCCTTCTCCCACCCACGCTGTGCGAGCCGAGCCGAGGTGAGGGGCAGGTAGTGCGGCAGGTAGTGGCGGAGGTGGGCAGCGCGGTGCTGTCTGTACGTCGGTGTGTTCCTGGGGAAGGGCTGGCCGTGTCCGCTGGTCCGTGGAGGGAGGAGCGGTGTGGATGGTTCCATGTGGCAGGGGAGGGCGAGTGTGTTGGTCTCGGGCCCCACCGGGCGCTGCGGGGTGACGAGCGGCGTCACCGCCCCGGGGCCGGGACAGCCCCAGAGTTCGCGGCAGCCACAGCGCTGCCCAGTAGCGGGGCCGAAGGGCGCTGGGCCGGTCCCGGGAACTGGGTGAGCAGGGCCCAGCGGGGACAGGCCCCGCCAGTGGCCGCAGAAGCGACCTGGGGCCTGGGCAGGGCCCGGCCCGAGAGCTGCCGCTGGGTAGCGCGGTCGGTGCCGCCCGGGCTGCTGCCGTTACCGCGGGAAGAGGGAAATGGGGCCGGGAACGGACTGCCCTCGGGACAGGAACAGCCTGCTGCTGTGGAACTCAATTTTCGGGGTAAAACAGTGAAAATAAGCGAAAATAAAAGGCATTACGTATTTTTGACACAAAAGTGGGATTTTTAACCTGTCGCCAAAGCTGCCTTTGATAAAGAAATTGCTGTTTTTAAGGGAAAGGGAGTATTTTACTTTTTCTAGATCAGTGAAGCTTTTTTATAGTCTGCTGCAAAGGAAATTGTTATTGAGCTGAAAAAATAGGGATAGCGGCCACATTGTAGAGAAGGTGGGAGAGTAGCTAGAGACAAACCGTGGTGAAAAAGAAAATCCATGAAATCTGAACATGAAAGATGATAAAATTAGATTTATCTTGACACCACTCGAGATATTTAATATTAAAAAATGTTATTAAGTTTTTAATAAATACCTTGATACAGCAGTTTAAATGTTGCTGTTTTAATTTGATAGTGATGAAGTGTTGAGAGGCACTGGACATGTTTAAAGTCATGTAGATACAGAGCTGTAGTGGTGGCCTTGGTGTCTTTTTAAATATTTCATAAATATTTTGATGCAGTAATTAAAACTTCACTGTTTTAATTGGGTGGTGAAGAAGTATTGGGAAGCGCTGGGAGTGTTTACAAGTCATGTAGACACAGAGCTTTAAGGACAACATTAAATGGTGGGCATAGTACAGTTGGATTAGTGGTTAGACTCAATGATCTTGAAGGGCCTTTCCAACCTAGATGGTTCTCTGACACAGTACCACAGAGAAGGAATTGGATGATCCTAAGATGAGAGTGAGAAATAAGTGCAATAACAGTTTAAATAACAAGCATTTACAATGGCAATCTCGTAAGCACATGAGTTACAGAAGTTATTCTTGTCAATGGAAAGGAACACTAACCCCAAATGTGCGTTAGGTAGATACAAGACAAGCAGTTACGGAAAAAGTGAATGCTGACATATGATGAATCCGTAAAAGAAGTTACTATTATCCTATTATCCACAAGCAGAACTCTAGAATACTTTGTATACTGTTAATTATTCTCAAGTGGGAAGATAGAGTGGCCCGGATGCAGGGAGGTGTGCCTAGGACAGGTAGGGAAATTAAAAGTCTGTTGAAAGAAGCGCTTGGCTTTTTAGTTTTGTACAATAAAGGGCCTTTTTATACTTTCTAGTGAACAATCAAACACTGTGAAGGGAGCAAACTCTGCTAAAGAATGGTGTTGATACATGAGTAATTTAACTTGGATATTAAGGATAATAATACATGAAAATGTCTAACCGTTAAGAGAGTGCTAATAGTCAGGAGCAGCCTTCCAAGAGGTCAGAGGAGGAGCAGAAGCCTAACACTTCTCAGATGGAAAGTGTCTGTTTGGTGAAGCCGATGCTTTTGTTTACTGCGGCAGAGGACTAAACTTGGTGGTGTGTGTAGACTTGGGATCTGTTTTTCTTTTTTTTGTTTGTTTGTAAAGTAGATTGTTACCAAGAGCTTGATGTTTTGTAGAAGAAAAATATTTTGACGAAAGTTTGCAGTCTGGATAGTAGGATTGCAGACAATCAAAAAGTATATTGGCTTATCATTCTCCTTTTGAATTGAAAATATCAGAGTGGAAAGCTGAAGCATAATATGTGCATCTGCTGTCTTTTTATCAGAGGAATGTTATTTTGCAAGTGGAGACTATAAAAATCAGTTCTTGATGATAGGTTTACTTCCAGCAGGTTTCAGATTGCTTCATCAGCAAGAGCAAGGGATTCAAAGTGATGTCTAGACTGTATTATCCCACCTCATATTCTTGTGCAGTTAATTTCTGAAAACAGTCCTCATCTTGCTCTTCAGCCCACGCGGTGGCAGTGCTCCTCCACACACCCACCGCCAGCTCAGAGCTGTCCTAGCCCTTGGAGCCGTTGCTGAGAGCCGACCAACAGCTGCTGTTCTCTTTGCCAGAAGGCTGCTTGAGGGTCTGTCACAAATTTAAACACAAAACACTTCACGAGGAGTGGAACAAATTCTCGCTAGTCTTCTAAAAACCAACGACAAAACAATATGCGACAAGCTCTAGTGTTTCTTGACCAACATAACATTGGCAAGCTGCATCTTCCCAGGAGAAGCAGCAGGACTTGGAATAAAGATTTGTGAAGAGGTTAATAATTAGGACCAGTGTGACTCAATAACTTTCTATAAAAGTGGAGGTATTCAAGCTGACCGCAGTGATGAAGGCACTGCTGCAGTTATTTACTGATTTGTCTGAGCCAGTTGTGGGGAATTACAGTTAGAGATGATTTGAAGAGATCTGTAAACTTCCTTCCTTCCTAAATAGCCCTTTTGCAGAAGATGAAAAATGAGCACAGTTCGAAAGCGCTTAAGTGCGTATTTGATAGACATTAGTGCGCTTTCATGGGAAGCCACCAAATTACCCGGTGAGTGTACCCGGTGATAAAATGTTTGCGAGTCTGGCTGTCAATGGAGATGTTGTAAAAGAATGATCCCTTTCCTTTGTGTACATAAGGACACGGTGCAGCTACTCTTGTTATTTGGGAAGCACTCTGCAACCTGGATCAGCATTTGAGATGTTTTACCTTGTAATGTTGACACTTTGTACGGTGATGACAAAACTCCCCCTTTCTGAGTGCTGTTGTCTGCTGATCCATGAAAGAGCAGCAATAATTACACTCGGTGCTTTTCATAAAGCACTCTGTAGCCTGTGTGTGCAGGGCACTGCAGCTCTACTTACATCCTTCTGATGTTGGGATGAAGGTCTGCCAGTGTGTCTTATGTCTGCAGGAGGGGATGGGAATGACTGGAGTGAATGAGAGAGAGGTCATATGAACCTGCTGTGATACCTTGAGTCCAGGAACAGTTGAAAAAATAACTAAAAAATAGCAAGGAGAAATGCTCCAAAATACATCAGTGTGCGAAGCAGACGTCACGCTGGACTGAATTGGAGATGCTGCTGGAAGCAGCAGATCCATGTTAGTGGAGCAATAAGACTATGTCCCGTTTGTTAACAGATGATGCAGAGCTCTTGGTGGAACTTGATGTAGATAATGGGGTTCTTTACTGAACAGAAATGACAACTAGATCATACGGTTTTTTACTAAATATAATATTTATTCAGTCTTCTTAGGAACTTAAATAGAAGTGTGTGTGAAAACTCAGCAAGGAGTTTCTCCCACAGCCTACCTATACAGGGAAACAGCATAACATTGCCAGCTTTACACTTGAACATTTGATCAGTCTTCAGAAGAGATGCAAGCATAGAACAAGCAACAGGGGTTTTTTAATCATTAAATTACACCTTTTCAAATACCTTGTGTATCCAAAAGAGCTGAAGTTCGCATCGTGCTCTGAGGGAATGATCCCATTTGGCCAGGAAACCTTTTCTTTAGAGAGCATGAGTCTACAGTTGAAGCAGAGTACTGGATTGGTTTCATTTAAAGACCAAAAAGGAAGAGCTCTGCAGGCTACTGCCAGTCTCACAGTGTGTTGCTGAAAGAGGGAGCTCTTTGCCATGAATCACAGAACATAAGGGATTCGAAGGGACCTCAAAAGATCATCTAGTCCAATCCCTCCGCCACAACAGGGTCACCTAGGAACAGGTGATCATTGCACAGGAACATACCCAGGCGAGTTTACCAGTAAGGCACACTGTGCTTTGCTGGTACAGGGTGACAGATGTTACTGTTTCTTGGTTTTAAGTTTCTGTTTCTGGTGGTAGCAGTTTTTCCAGTGCTTGTTCTACTGGTGCTTAGGTTCTGAATATCAAAGTGTGCATTAATCCTGGGAAATCTCAAGTTCTGAGCAATTTGATCTTGTTCTGTTGTCCTAATGTATTTTTTGAAGAGAGGCAATTACTTCAGTTTTTCTGAATGTTCTTGGAAATACCCTAGTATCCTGGGTTTGAGAAGAAAGGCTGAATCGATCTAGGTTAGTGCCAGCAAATCAAGCTCTCTCAAGGAGGATTCAACATGAAGACCTGGTATACCCTGAGTAGCAGTGTCTGGGCAATTAATTACAAATGCCAGGTTCATTAATACTTTTCTAGTGGAGAGGCAGGTCCCCTTAGTGATTCTGTCTCACTGTCTAGGTGTTCTCCCCTTTTTCTGGAGCTGTTTGGTGGCTCATGAACTTCCTGAGAAGGCAGAGCAGCATATCTGTACTATAAAGTAAAGCATCCACAGCTATAGCAAATTTAGGACTAGCTTAAGAAGTTAAAGAATTTGGATCTAGCTGTATGGTTTGGATGATTCAAGATCAGTCTTGGCCTCTGCAGGTGTGAATGTGTTAGACGAGAGATCATCAGTGTGTGACACTGAGTTGTCATCGGTGTGTGACACTGAGTTACCACTGTATGGGGCACTGTGAGAAACAACTGACTTCTTATAGATGAAAGTAGGTTTAGACTTGATATTAGGAAAATTTTTTTCACAGAAAGGGTGGTCAGGCACTGGAATTGGCTTCCCAGGAAGGTCATTGAGTTGCCATCCCTGGGTGTGTTTAAAGATGGTTTGGATGAAGTGTTGAGGGATATGGTTTAGGGGTGAACTTGTAAGATAGGGTAGATGGTTGGACTCAATAATCCCAGGGGTTTTTTCCAAGCAGAATGATTCTGTGAAAGTAAATTTTCTTACAGAATCACTTGGTATAAACATTCCTTTAGGAAACAGGGCAGTTCAGGTAGATTTTCTTACCCTATACAAGCCCACATGTGCTACTGAAAAGCAGCTTACAGCATAATTTCTAAAACTATTAATAAAAGTACACTGAACGTAAGCTTATCCTTGTTGTACAGATTTAAGGGAAATCTATTCGTACATCTTTCTGTTATGTCTTTGAGTTTACTTTTTTCACAATGCTAATTTTATGTCAAAGTACAGAGTTATTAACAGTGAAACTTTGTTTTTTAAAATAGAATTATAATTGAACAGAGACATTTTCAGTAGATAGTGGTACATTCTTAGGAGCAGTTATTCAGTGAAGCGGATTAGATTTGTTTAAATCCAGTAGCAGTCAGTTGTAGGGTTAACCACAATGTTCATTTTGCAGCACTTTAGTGTGTTATCAATTAATCTGTTTCTCTTAGTCTGTGCCTGTTACATTAGTGCTGAGTGGTGGGTGTGCCAGCATTTAGGGAGGCTCAGAGTTCCCATCACCTTTCAGAAGCAGTCTGAAGAGAAGAGCTTATGCTTTGGGTTCTGTTTCAAAATCCACTGCACTGGGTGTTGTGTACAGCAATAAACTTTATGGTATGTACTGTGGGCAGAAGTAGAACCACTGCTCGTTCATTCAGAAATACCTAATTAAGTTGACTATTGTACTTCAGACTTGCTAGGAGCTGTTTCTAAATTTGGTTCAGTTTGAGGTAAGAACATTTCCTTTGGGGACTGGCATTCTAAAGATGGCGCTTAGTTCAGCTTTGTATGCAGCTCGTAGCTGGCATGGGTTAGGTGGCCATATGTCGAATAGAATTGTGTTTGTAGAAAAAGCCTTCTCAGTCACAAAGATGAATCAAACCAGATGGTCCAGATTTATTTTTGTTTAGTGCATTTGCTTAGAGCACAACCTCTAAGTCTTGGGAAGAAGGATTTGTTGAAGTTCTTTCTTATTGTCAAATATTAGGGTTTCACTTTAGTCTCCTACACTATAGCAGTTGATTGTAAAAGATTCTAGTAGCGATAAATCCTGAGTCAGAATTACTTCCAGTTACACCCTCTGATAACTGCTGATCTCTGTGCTTCCTTTCCTGAGAAAAAGATAAAGTAGTGACACGTTTCTTTCAAGTATTTCTTGCTAATGTTTCATCAGACCTGTACGTGAAGCGATGGAGAGTTCTGTCAGGCTTTACTGAACAGACATGCCTGAAATGAAAATACACAAATGTTAGCTTACATTTAACAGCACCCCGTGCTGGTTCTCAGTAGAGCACATCTCTTTCAGTATCATACTCTGTTGTTGATCTGTGTTAGGCCTTGCTTTATTAAATAGCTTTAAACACTCAAGTATTAATGTATGGGTGACATACAGACAGGGTTTAGTGCTATCAATATGCTCTTGCTATGGCTGTAAGTTTTAAAATTATTTATGCAAGTCCTTTAGGGGTGGTTTAGTGCAGAATGTGAAGGCACAGTCACAATACAGAATCACAGAATTACTGAGACTGGAAAATACCTCTAAGATCATCAAACCCAGCCTATGACTTAATGTCACCACAATCAGCTAGACCAGTCTGTCCTTAAACACATCCAGGGATGAGGACTCCACCATCTCCCTGGGCAGTCCATTCTAGTGTCTGATCACCCTTTCCATGGGGAGGGGCTTCTTAACATCCAGCCTAACCCTCCCCTGGTGCACCTTCAGGCCCTGCCCTTTTTTCCTGTCCCTAGTTGCCTGGGAAAAGAGCCTTATCCCTACCTGACTACAACTTTCCCTTCAGGTAGTTGTAGAGAGGGGGAAGGTCCCCCCGGAGCCCTCTCTTCCTCCTCTTCTCCAGACTAAACACCCCCAGCTCCCTCAGCCTCTCCTCATCAGACTTTCCCTCCAGTCCCTTCCCCAGCCTCACTGCTCCTCTAGACCTGCTCCAACCCCTCAATCTCTTTCTTGAAGTGAGGGGCCCAGAACTGTCCCTAGTACCAAGGTGAGGCCTCAGCAGTGTCATGTACATCCCTAGTCCTGCTGGCCACTTTATTCCTGATACAAGCCAGGATGCCATTTGCCTTTTGTGCCACCTGGGGACCTTGCTGGCTGATGTTCAAGCAGTTGTCACCCCATACTGCCAGGTCTCTCTCTGCCAGGCTGCTCTCCAGCCACTCGTTTACAGAATCTGGGCCCAGTGTTTTCCTCAGTAAGGACTGCACTAACAGAGTTGAAGAATTCTACTATCATTTGTGTTTTGGGTGGGAAATGAGTAATAAACTGGAAGTTGCTGCCAGCTGAGAATCCCAGCTTTGCAACATCAGGGGTTTTTCACACATTCGTTGGAAATATGAGTAAGTACGTTGTCCTGTCTTTTAGTGCAGGGTTGTAAGAAGGCTGTCGGTGCCCTCAATGACACCAGCTGTGCATGAAATGTTTTACAGAACATCAGTGAGCTGGCCTTTTGCTGTTGGAGATGGTTGTGGAAAAGGGTGCTTGAGCCAGTGATGCACCATCACATGCTTTACAACATGCTTGCAGTCTAGGAGAACGTGCTCTGCTTAAAATCATTCCTTATACAGATACCAGGATGGAGGGGTTGTTCCTATCTCTTTTTAGTGTCCAAGAAAGCAGAAGTTGTGTATTCCTGCACTGGGAAACTAGACAGTGTTGATACATGTAGTAGAATTTGTCCAGATTAAAAAATACAACCTAGGGAGGTTTACGTATGATTTATTACCCTCAGCAGCCCCAAATGCTCCAGCTTTTAATCAGAGCAGTGTGTAAACATTCTGAAATTACTTCTGTAGCTACTTTGATCTTGAGTTTGATCTAAAACATGGGGAAAGAGCTGTAAAATGTAGACATTATAAACTCTTGAAAAAGGAGAGGTTTTAAATCGAATTGTTTGGCTACTGGCCATGTTTCCGTTCTCCAGCTTCACTGAGTGCAGTGGTGTAGAAGGATACCTTATATAGATGAGAAAATTTAGATCTGCCTGTAACAGTCTTGATAAGAGGTTCATAGAGTTAATCCGAACACTGTTACATCTTAATCCGAAAGTAGAGGCCTGGGCAAGTGAAATGTGCTGTTTGAAGGAAAGTTGTGGTCCAGATTCCATTCAAAGCTTAACTAGTAAAACAACTTTTCCTTCCTGTAACCTGAACTGTGTAGTGTCAGTATTTAGATTTCTCCTAAGGATTTCTACTGGTTTATATTATTAATTTCTTCTCTTTTTGCCTCCTCTCAGAGGCAGTGCTGACTTGCAGAATCAAACTCTACAACCCACAAGCAGATAGGTTTCTTTGGCGCCGGGTGCAAAGGGGGATATCTCCACCTAACTTGCACACTGAGACCCGTAACAGTCGTGGTTATATGGGGTACAGTTATTCATTGGATTGCTGAGCAAGGGCTGGCCATATTAGGGATGCGGGGGTCCTGGTGGCCAGCAGGATGACCATGAGCCAGCAATGTGCCCTTGTAGTCAAGAAGGCCAACAGCATCTGGCGGTGGATCAGAAGGTAGGTGGTTAGCAGATTGAGAGAGATTCTCTACTTTGCCCTAGTGAGACCACATCTGGAATATTGTTCTGGCCCCTCAGTTCAAGAAGGACATGGAACTGCTGGAGAGTCCAGCGCAGAGTCACAAAGATGATAAAGGGGGTGGAACATCTCTCTTATGAGGAAAGCCTGAGGGAGTTGGGTCTCTTTAGCTTGGAGAACAGGAGACTGAGGGGTGACTCCATTAATGTTATAAATATAACCTCCAGGCAATCATTGTGCAAGTGTGAGAAGGGGGACCTATGGTAATGAGTTCCTGAGACCAACTGTAATATCACAGAATCACAGATGTGATAGGGATGAGAAGGGACCTTGAAAGATCATCTAGTCCAATCCCCCTGCCACAGCAGGACCACCTAGACCAAGTCACACAGGAACACATCCAGGTGGGTTTTAAACATCTCTAGAGAAGGAGACTCTACAACCCTCCTGGACAGCCCATTCCAGTGCTCTGTCGCCCTCATTGGGAAGAAGTTCCTTCTCGTATTGATGTGGAACCTCCTATGTTCCAGCACACACCTATCGCCCCTTGTCCTATTACTAGATGACACTGAGCAGAGCCTGGCTCCATCCTCCTGACACCCACCCTTCCCATATTTATAAACCTTAATGAGGTTACCCCTCAGTCTTCTTTTTTCCAAGCTCAAGAGACCCAGCTCCCTCAGCCTTTCCTCATCAGGGAGATGTTCCACTCACTTCGTCACCTTTGTGACTCTGTGCTGGACTCTTTCCAGCAGTTGTGTGTCCTTCAAGAACTGAGGGGCACAGAACTGGACACAATACTCCAGATGCAGTCTCACCAAGGCAAAGTAGAGGGGAGGAGAACCTCTCTTGACCTGCTAAACACCTCTCTTCTAATCCACTGCAGGATGCTGTTGGCCCTCTTGGCCGCAAGGGATTCTCTTCATGCTTCTAACTTCTAGCTGTAAAGTTAATTAGCTTCTAGCCATATATCAGTGCAAAGCCTGTCTTGTTACTCCCCCAGGTATTTTAGTTTCTTCTCACCACTTCTCATGTATCGTCTTGCATTGGTCATTCCTTTCCTTACAGTTTTCAAGGCATCATTTCTGTGTCCTGTGAGCACAGAGTGTCATCATCCCCTCATGATTTCACTCATCCTTAAAATACTCCTTTGCAGAACTTAAGTCACAGTTAATGAAATACTGTTTCTCAAGAAATCTGTGATGAAACATCTTTCTTTTTTAGGTCCTGATACAGAAAAGGAATTAGAATTGAGCTGTGTCTCGCTAGTGAGAACTGTCACTGTGTTACTGGAATTGTTTACCGTTTCCCAGTTTGTGAAATATGGTTTTTCTCTGGTTTAGTTCTGATCTGCAGTGTTTTGCCTTTCAATATCAATACTACTGCACATGATCTCTTACTCGGTGAAAGCTAATAACTCCTTTTGTGTTTGTGGCATTGATGTTATCTGCTTTCTGTAACAACAGAGCGTTGCTGCTGTTCCCAGTGGTGTGAGTAAGAATAAAAGGAGCGTTTTCTGTGTTGCTGGGAGGGAATGCACCACACAAAGCTAATGTGTTTGACAGGAAGTCTGCAGAGGTGGTTAATAAGCCAGTTTTTATTCACGAGCAGTCTACCGAACATTGGTGGTGTGTTCATTTGCCTGCTTTCACCGTCTCTTCTTCCCACTTCCACTTTGCAGGCTTGTCATCTAGAGAACCAAAACCATGTCCTATGTTTTTGTAAATGACTCGTCCCAGACAAACGTGCCACTGCTGCAGGCCTGCATTGATGGAGACTTTAACTATTCCAAACGGCTGCTAGAGAGCGGCTTCGACCCAAACATTCGTGATAGCCGAGGCCGAACTGGCCTTCACCTGGCTGCAGCCAGAGGAAACGTAGACATCTGCCAACTCCTGCATAAATTTGGAGCTGACCTACTCGCCACTGACTACCAAGGTAACACAGCCCTTCACCTGTGTGGGCACGTGGATACCATCCAGTTCCTAGTTTCTAATGGACTTAAGATTGATATTTGGTAAGTACCTTTTCATTTCTCACGGCACACATTTTGTACTGCATCAGCCTTCTGCTGCCAAAGCCCTGTAAATTGCTGTTGCTGAAGTGCTGTCTTTGGTGCAGTTCAGCTGTTTTAAGGTAACACTTAATAAAACACACAAAAGAACAAGTCAGGAAGACAATAAGAGGCCACTTCTGCTGGTCTGTGCCACAAGCAAACAATCCAAATCCAAATAGCAGCTGCTGCTGTGGGCTGCTGTGTCTAATTCTGCCTCACTGGTGGCATTGCTATCCTGGTTTGGCCAGACAGCCAGGTGTGGGTGGTTGGCACCAGTGAAAACATCACAATAACTGCTTTGAAAGAATTTTCTCCGCCAGAGTTCTATTGTTTTAATTGTTGTACCGTAAAATACAAAGAAAATACAGTATATGTGTGTGTCACTTCATCCCCAAACTCGGTTGGTAACAATACTTCCTTTCAGTGCTTTCTCCCTCCCTCAAAGCCTGTGACTCAGTCCTTCTTTTAAATATTGTATATTCTTTCCTCTTGGCTCCCAGCAGCTGTCAGATGCCAGTGCTCAGATGTAAGCTCTCAAGCTGCAAAATAACTAGCTGCTTCATTGCAGGAACTGAAGTATTTTGTCTGTGGAACTTTGTGTGTTCACAAGACATGCAAAAACCAGTAGTAAGTCTGAATACCTTTGAGCTTTTTAATCTGTCTGCTTTTCACCTATCCCTCATTAGTGCTCTCAGCACAGCTAGTGACTGGCAGAGTCTTTTGAAAGTCCCTAGTCGAAGGCAGCTCTGGTCCTATTCAGCATTATTTTAATGGTAGTGGAGGGACCATTTATGTTTTATTTTGTTTTTGCCCGGTGTCCTAATACCCATGTGGGAGAAGAACTGTGAGAAGCCAGATTGCACAATTCCATCTTGAAATTAAGCTCAATCTTGAACGTTGCTGTAAGTCTACTTTTTATTTTTGTGTTGTAACACCCAGAGATTCCAATGAGGTCAGAGCACCAGGAATTTGTGTTTTATTTACAGGAAAAGAGTTGTGTGGTCTCAAACCTTATACTTAATTTCTTCTCCAGGCAATTGTTCTGTATCTTTCATACACAGGAGTTTCTTACTGTCTGCTGTGACAGAAAATGTACTGAGGATTTACAAAGTGATAGTCTGTTATGTTACATATTTCTTTTTGTGTTCATTTTAGCAATCACCAAGGTGCGACACCACTTGTTCTTGCAAAACGAAGGGGTGTCAATAAAGATGTGATCAGACTGCTGGAATCTTTAGAGGAGCAAGAGGTGAAAGGATTTAACAGGGGAGCTCACTCGAAGCTGGAAACAATGCAGACTGCTGAAAGTGAAAGGTATTTACAAAACAAAAGTAATCACTAGGAGAAACAATGTTTATGACTTTTGGATTCTTGTCATTGACTTGATTTGTTTTTTCCTCAAAACACATGACAGCAGATTCAGCCTGGTGTTAGCAGACCAAATCAAAGTAAGATTTTAAACGTTGGAAAAAATCTCTTAAACAGAGAAAGCAGAACACTTTCTACTGAGATTTTATGGCAGAAAATTATTCATTTTTCATTCTAGACTCTCCAAAATAAATGTTCTACCATTTATCACAAAGCCAAAGGGAAAACGAGGTGAAATGCAAAATGCAAGTGTCCTAGGCTAACACCCTTTATAAGATGAATTGTTTGTACAAACAAAAAACAGAGTTGTACTTGAATAAAAGATTTTACACAATGCCATATATGAAATTTCTGCTGCTCTTAGAGAAAATAGAGAATAAAATAATGTTTTGGTGGTTGAAGATGGTTAAAGGAGAACACGACATTTCAGGACAGTTAAAGGAGGGCAGAACATTTCAGGACAGTTGCTGACAAATGTAGGGAAAGCATTTGGTTAGAGGGAAATTACTGCCCAATTCCTAAAGGTCTGCTTCAGGGACTGTGCTTAACTTACCAGTTTCATAAATGAAACCACCGCAGGAAGAAGTGGCATGTTAGTGATACTAAGGAGGGAGGAAAATTGGTATGGCATAGACAGAAATCTGGGATGACAAGGGACAGGAAATTGGTAGGAATAAACTGTGATTCAGTAGCACAAAATGCAACTTTATTTACCAAAAGCTGTATGCCCTAAAATGGAAGTTGTTCAGTGGAAAATGAGGTTATGAGAGAGAAAGCCTGAAGTGCTAGTCTGTTCCAGGAGTTGATGCTACCCTGAACAAGGCAATGAAGTCCTACAGCTCACAAACTGAGGTATTTCCAGTACATACACTGCCAGTGCTGCTGCAAAAGCAACAATAGCCTTGGATGTGCAGTAGGTTTTAGAGTGTTGTTTAGCCTCTTTACAAAAGGTTCCATTTCTCCTTTAAGAGCACTCTCCAGCACTCAAGAGCACAGAGCATCTCCTTGGGAAAGAAGGCAACTGGAGCTGATTTTTAGCCTGGCACAGTGGAGACTGGGAAGTGTGTGGTTTGCTGTTGGAGACAAAAGATGATGGTAGCACAAGAACCAAAGGATACAGATGAACCACGAACAGGTTTTTGATTGAGAATTGGGAGTGCTTTTTTACAACGAGCTTCCAACACAGCCTTTGTGTAGGATTCAGATGAGACAAGAAGCAGGTTCCAGAGGAGGCTAATTCTCTTGCAGAAGTTGTTGAATTGCCTGTAAACCTGACAGGACATGGGATTGAGGTTATTAATGCAAGAGGTCTTCCCAGTCCTGGTTTGGTTTTAGTTTCTAGCACAAACAAGCTGTCAATATTGTTTGGAATACTTGCTCTTATACTTAATTTATTCAAATTTGTGGGTTTTTTAAAATATTGATTACAAATAATCACAATCTGTGACTGCTGAAATGTTCTATCACAAAACACAGGGGCTTTTATCACATGATTGCTCCTCATGGCTTGTATCAGGAATAGCGTGGCCAGCAGCACTTAGGGATGTAAATCTCCCCCTGTACTTGACACTGGTGAGACCTCACCTTGAGTACTGGGGGCAGTACTTCAAGAAGGCTATTGAGGTGCTGGAATGGCTCCAGAGGAACAACAATGCTGGGAAAGGACTAGAGGGAAAGTCTAATGAGGAGAGGCTGAGGGAGCTAGGAGCTAGGGCTAGCCTGGAAAAGAGGAAGAGGAGACTCAGGGGAGACCATCTCCCTCTCTGTAGCTATCTGAAGGGAAGTTGAAGTCAGGTGGGGGTCAGGCTCTTCTCCCAGGCAACTAGGGACAGGGTCTGAGGGACCTGTCTGAGGACCCAAAGAGGGCAGGGTCTGAAGCTGCCAGGGGAGGGTTAGGTTGGATGTTAGGAAGCCCCTCCCCATGGAAAGGGTGTTCAGGCACTGGAATGGACTGCCCAGAGAGGAGGTCTGCAAATGAAAATTGAACTGTGTGGATGGAGTTGTGACCTAAGTTTAGTAAACAGACAACTCACAAAATGAATAAAAAAGCAGGCCAGATACCACTGGTGAGGAGATTGGAAGTTCTTTCTTGCACATCAGGTGACCCCAGCCGTCAGAGAGACTGGTTGAAGCCCTGAAACAGAAAATTTCTACTATTTTCAGAAAGAAAAAACCCACGGGTCTGTGCAGATTACTTTTGTGACGTAACTGGAATTATTGAACGTTGCTTGTCACACAGACGTGAGTCTGTGGCAAGTTTGTTTAAACGTGGGTACCAGCCCCATTTAAATTGCAGTTGTTTTATTTGATAACGTCCCTTTAATGAACATAGATTCCTTTCTGTTGTTTGACCTTCGTAAATGTTACACTGTTTGCTTTGGCAAGGAAGTCAGCAACTCTCCTTGGAGAGAAGCACAGAGCCATAAACACTGCAGTGCCCAGCTTCTTTGAGAGCGGGTTTAAAATGTCTGAAATACATTGTTTTAAAAACAGCAGCTAACAGATGCCTACAGCAGCAAAAGCCAGGGAGCTTGGGTTTTGTTTGCTTTGTAAATAAATAAAGGCTTTGTAACTGTTGGGTTTGCAGACCTCCAAGGTTTTACTCCTTCCTCTCAGTATTATTTTCATGTTTTAGAGACACTTAGATGAATGTCCTCATCTTCTCCACCTCCCGACTCCCTTACATATGTATGAAACTGTGGAGAAATAATGGCTGCTCTTTCTAAAACACTTGGACTGAGTTTTCTGCTCCTTATTCCGTGCAGTTGCTGCTGCTGTGGAAGCAGAGGCAAAGGCTGGTTCCTCAGCCAAGTTGGTTTTCTCTTGCTTTGCGCTCCTCGCAGTGCAGAGGGTACAGTGTTGTCAGGCAGGAGGCAGCGCTCGCTCTCCATCTCTCAGCACACATGACCTGTGACTGTGCCCAAAAGTGCATCCAGATGTGAACCTCCACATTGTGCTGGAAACAGAAGATAACATCTGTCTGGGCTGTGTAGCACAAACTTTTCCGTAGGATGCGTCGCTGCATTACCATTTCCTAAGCAGCTGTACTTCATAATAAGAAAAAATGTCTCGACCAGCATTTGATTTTAATTGGATTGTAATAGAAGATAGGAAAAGCGGTTTCTGTGTGCCCGTTTCTGTTTAACGAGTGAGCACATGTTCTTTCCACTGAAATTGCCTTGCACCTTTATTTAACCTCTCCATGGTTATGTATTAACTAGTTAGTACTCAATGAGTGAGTAGTTCTGTTCTACACCAGTGGCTGTCTTTTACAAAACCCTTTGTTTTGCTTGGGAAATTGTAATAAGCAAGGAAGGTGACTAAATCCCGCAGCTCTAGGCCAGCAGAAACAGCTTCAGAGCAAGGTAAATATTAAAAAGCCAAAAAGGTAAGCGGAGCAATAGGCAGTTTCTGAACTCTTCTGCATGCAATGCTGCAATACTTCAGCAAGCTCTGAAAGTTCAGGCTCATTTTTCTTCAGTGGCAATATGTCCTAAGGGAAAAAATGTCGTATGAACGATGTGAAGTTTTCCATGTGGTCTTGGAAGAGAGATTCGTAAATGAAACGTTTTTTTGATAATGATAATTTGTCAGTTGATTGTTGTCACCGAGAACAACAGCGTTTCTGCGGTTACTTTTGACGTGGAGATTACTTTTCCCTGAAATGTTTTATTAATGCTAGAAGAAATAGCTAGAAATATGGTAACTGAAAGCAATTGTAAGGCAGGAAAAAGATTGGGTTTTGCTTTCTGCTGTTGTCATCATTGTGCACATAGTTGGTTTCACCATTTTCTTTCCCTGCTTGTCGGAGCCGGATCCTACAAACACCTCTGTGTGTAATTTCACTCAAGTGAGAAGCAATAGAAGTAAAGGAGAAGCAGATGGCTAAAATCTTACAGAAGTGAAATCAAGCGATGAGAAAGTCTTCCTACGCTTTGTGATTAGAGGGAAAGTCTGATGAGGATGGAGCTGAAGGAGTTGGGGTTGTTTAGCCTGGAGGAGACTAAGGAGGGAAGACTTAATACTCTCTAACTGCCTGAAGGGAAGTTGTAGCCAGGTGGAGGTCAGGCTCTTCTCCCAGGCAACTAGCAATAGGATGGGATTGCAGAGCCTGGAGCTCTGCCGGGGGAGGGTTCGGTTCGATGTTAGGAAGCCCTTCCTCACAGAAAGCATGATCAGACACTGGAATGGACTGCCCAGGGGCAGTGGTGGAGGCCCCATCCTTGGAGGTGTTTAAGGACAGACTGGACGTGGCCCTTGCTGCCCTGGTCTACCTGATGTGGTGACGTTAGGTTATAGGCTCTGGGCTGGATGCTGTTAGAGGTCTTTTCCAGCCTCAGTAATTCTGTGGTTCTGTTTTTCATGCAGCAAAAGAGAAGGTTTCCTGTTATAACCCAGTTGTGAAGGCAGCAAAACTTGGAGAATGATACAGGAAACCATCAGTACTTTGAAACAAGTGACTTGTTTTCCTCAAAGCAACTTGTTGTCAAGATGACTGCATCACTCACATTTTATGTTTGTTTCTCATTTAAAAGTGAGAGTTCCAGTCCCTAATTTATAGTCTGACAATTTAAGGGGGGCTGGTGGATCAGTAATGGAATGTTCAAACATCAAAGCAGCGGCTGAACACCATATGGCAGAGAACAGAGCAGTGCCAACTTGTCTTGGAACATCAGAAAGTTCCTGAACTCTTTGTTATCCAGATTTATTGTTTTCTGTGATATTTTTGTGCCAGAGAAGAGTCCTCTGACAAAGACAGGCAGGAGAGCAGTAAAGATCAGTGCAGAGTTCAGAATCTAAATTACATGGGTTAAAGTCTCCATTTTATTTTTATGTCCAGAGTTTATTTTTAAGTTGTAGTTTGTTGTTTTATTAACAAGAGCTGTGCCCCTTGAGGGTGCAGCTTATGCTTCATTAAATTTTACTAAGCCATATTTAGTAGGAATTGCAGGCACTGACTTTTGAAGGCTTCTAGGCAAGCCTGCAATCTCTGGGCAGTTTTATAGACACCGATAGCATTGTCTTTTCACAGGTTAATGGTTAATAAAACATCCTTTCAACTAACTTAAATTTAGTGTTAGAAGTCTTTTCCTGATCTGCTTTGTCTGCTGTAAATCTGAAGGTGGGTTGAGTTTTTAATTTAGAATGTTTCTGTTGCTCTTAGTAGGATTACTGTCATACTTAAAGGTGCATTCTTTTGCTCTGATGTATTTTTAACTTTAATCCTTTGCAGTGCAATGGAAAGCCATTCCCTCCTTAATCCAAACCTACAGCAAGGTGAAGGGGTTCTTTCCAGTTTCCGCACGACGTGGCAAGAGTTTGTGGAAGACCTGGGCTTCTGGAGGGTGCTGCTCCTCGTCATTGTCATTGCTCTTCTGTCGCTTGGAATAGCGTACTATGTCAGCGGGGTGCTTCCTTTTGTAGAAAACCAGCCTGAGCTGGTGCACTGAAGCAAATGCAGAGAAGGGCACCATGCTTTTCCCTCTTCTAATCTTACTTTGAGCTTCTTGGAATTATTTTCTCAGTGCAGGCAGTGGCAGCTGTATATACGGTTTGCCTTTCGTACTTATTATTAACCCTGTCGAAAGAGGGATTAATTCAAGTAAAACACTAAATTCTAAAGCATTCCTAAGCAACCTCTGACTTATCTTGACTTGCAAGCAAGATGTGAAGATAATCCTCTCTGTTCCTAAAATATTATGATTAGAAAAGGCCTTTCATAAAGCATATTAAATTCCTGGGCATGAAAAAGATACCTGAATATGGAATCATTCATTTCTGTACTAGGATTGATTCATTTTCCCTACAATGAGAGGTAAATCTATTGTTGGATTTTTTTGTGTGTGCTTCAGTTTAATACAAATAGTCTTTTAAAACGATTCATTGAGAAATCTAGATAACACATTCTGATGTGTAGACAGTAATAAGCTGCAGCTCCATGGTTCCATATTTTCATATCTGCTTGATTATAAAACGAATGAGAAAGAGTTCCTCTTTTACTGTGTCTTTTCTGTAGATAGATTGCTCCTTTATTTATTAGGTTAATCATAGAGTCATCAAGGTTGGATGTAGTGTTCCATCCCCAGATTAATTTACTGTTGTTAATACCTGCCTGAAGTAAATCTTGTGGAACAAAACTGTTTGCTGTGCTTTGGGAGTAAAATTGTTTTAGCCTGAGGCTGAGAATTTGGCCTTTTTGTTGAAATGTTCCTAAGCAAAGCTTTCCTTGTGAGGGGACCTCAACGGTGATTTAGGTTCTGCTGTGTAACAGTTCTGTATTGCCCTTCTCTCTCTGAAATGTGTCGTGAAGGATAACTTCTTGTTCTTCCCACAAGGACCAGACTGAACCATGTAATTGTATTGTTTCCATGTTTGTGGAGAGGACTTGGTTGAATAGCTTTCCTCTCTAGAATTGTTTCCCATTTCAGTTGCTTTCAGACAACAATGACAAGTGAGTTGTTATGAGTCATTTTCTGAGCACGTGGAATAAGCGTATTTAAAATGCTAATATTTAGGAACACTATGAAATCTTAGCCCACTCTGTACTAAGCTGTGAAGTCTTTTGTTTGTAGCTAACCTGGATCAGTTAGATGCTCCTTTATGAACACTAGAAAGGTAGTCCATAGTAAGTTGGAGGTTTTCAAAGGCATCAGATTCTCTCCTCCCATGCTGATTAGACATCTGTCTCTCTTTGTTGCCATTGCCTTGAAAATCCCAGACTAAATGAATTCTGCAAACCTAATGAATTAATTATTTTTCTACTTACCTGAGTTGTCGCTACATAACGTTAAATATTTATAACGTTACAAATTACAGTAAGTGTTGCTAGAAGTACCCTACATCCTCCCTTCTGCTGCAGGGTGTATTTTTCTTCCTTGTGCGTGGATTTGAGAGAAGAGTGGGGGTGTGTTAGTTCTGCTGTGTGACATGGCTTTCACTGAGCTGGGTTCCATATAAATTGTACGTGAATCATTCTTGATATTTCTTAAGTTAGAGGTGAGTGAAACGATGCATTTCCAGCAGCCACAATACTGAGGAAAGGAAATCCTCTTAAAACAAAACAAGAGTGGACTCATCCTCTGAATATTTCAAGTACGGTGCACTGTTTCATGAACAGAGAAGTGTAAATTCCTAGTGTACCTACATTACATTTACTTCTCTAAACAAGTACATTTCTGTTCGTAGTACTCTGTGTCTTGAATAATCATGTTGTCTTTCAGCGTGTGTTATCTGTACAGTTCGTAATTCTCAGTGTAGGTTAATGCCACAAATAAATGTGTGAAGTAACTGTGTTCTGGGTTGTCGTTATATCAGTGCTACCCCATTGTACTGAGTTTTTGTTGTGCTTTGATGATGAGTGTTTCAGAAGTGAGGAGCTTTCCCTCCTGAGAGGAGGCATCCATGCTGTTGGTGTAAATAAGGTTTCTTTAGATTGGCCTGTTAATTTCCAATACATTTACTGAATTGAAGTTGATGTCTCTCTGGCTTAACTAAGATTTCAGGTACTGAGCACGTGACATAAAGGTCCATCAAGATTGAAGGTTATCTGTGAGGGGGTACAAAATATAACCAAAAAAAACCAGGCTTGAGCATTAAGTATGGGCCTCTTTGGCTTGGAAAAAAGGAGACTGAGGGGTGACCTCATTAATGTTTATAAATATGGAAAGGTTGGGTGTCAGGAGGATGGAGCCAGGCTCTGCTCATTGGCACCCAATGACAGGACAAGGGGCAATGGGTGTGAGCTGGGACAGAGGAGGTTCCATGTGAATGTGAAAAGGAACTTCTTCATGGTGAGGGTGATGGAGCATTGGAACAGGTTGACAAGGGAGGTTGTGGAGTCTCCATCTCTGGAGACATTTAAAACCTGTCTGGACATGTTCCTGTGCGACTTGAGCTAGGTGATCCTGCTGTGGCAGGGGGATTGGACTAGATGATCTTTCAAGGTCCCTTCCAATCCCTAATACTCTGTGATTAAGTAGCCTTCCCTGCTATAGGAACTGCACATTGAAAAGGTTTGGAAAATCCTCTGTGTGTTTCAAATTAACAGGTCACTTTCTAAACCCAAAGAAATCCAGAGCACTGTTTGAACTTCACTGTGTGATGACTGCTGCTCTTTGAAATAAAGAGATGGTAAATGTCTGACTGAGAGAGTTTGTCTCTAGATACCTCTGTGTTTGAAAAAGGACAGCTGTGCCTTTCAGTGTGTCTGTAAACATGGAGGACTTCCTTTTCAAAGGCTGATTGTAAAGAATTCATCTACCTCCTGTGCGCTAGATTTCAAGGGCTACAATCTGCCTTTGTTACGGGAACAGAAAGGGGACTTTAGTGGATGAACTCCTGAAGCTGTTGGACTGAAACAGTTTCACTATTTCCTCGTGTCCTAACAGATCACTTCAGACTGTGTCTGTGTCAGTAAGATTTCTGTTACTTATTCTTGCAGTGGTATCTGGACACCCTGATCCAGGGACTCCATTTTGCTAGGTGCTCTTCAAATCCAGGACAGATTGTGGTCTCAAGCTGTTCTCAGACTCAGCGAGCTGAAATGGAATAAGGACTTGAGAGAGAAAACAATCGTGGGAAGGATGAAGTGTTTTTTTCCAGTACCATAAAACAACATGACAGCACAAGGTGAACTGGTTTGTAGAGTGAATGCACGTGGGCTACTCTGCGGTGGACTGCCTCAAGGCTCAGGTTTACTCTATGCAAAATGACTCCTATTTCATCTCCCAGTGACTTGCTCATGTGCCTTATCTTTTTATCTTCACGGGCTTCTGTTTTCACTCACACTGCTAGTTTGCTTTGTAGGAGGGGATGATCTCTTGGGTGACTCTCATGGGTAGTAGCTGTTACTGTATGGTGGTAACCAGTAATAAGGTTTTTCTTACTGGTTGTGCATGGCACTATGAGGTGCAAAAAGCACATGTGGGGGAAGAACAAGATTAAAACAGAGGATCTAGCGAGTTTTTGGGTCTGCAGCTGATCTGGAGTTTGATTTTAGCATGAACCAATGAATCTCTCCGTTGGTCTTTAGAAATAATAAAAGTAAAATTTCAAATAATGCATTTAAATATGTAATTTTTGACAATTATTTTAAAATAATTGTTAAAATTTTATTAAGTATAAATCACCACCTCAGCAGTGCATTGTAGATGGGCTAGTTAGCTAGGTAGCTTCTTTAAAAATACAAATGTTTCATCGTAATATGGTAGAGAAATGCAAATTAGGTAACTCAGAAGTTCAATAGCAGCATTTTAAAGTAGTAGTAGGATGCAAATAAAACTACTAAAACTGAAAGGAAAAAAAAGGTATTTGTCTGCTGCTGTATTCAGTATTTTTACTTTTAAATGGTACCTGAAGTTGCCTTTTAACAGGGCTCATTTCTTCCTCAGTCACGTGAGGTAACTTGTTTCTGAAGCCAGTTGTTTCTGCAGTTGTTGCTGTTTCTGAAGCCAGCTGATTGTTGAGTTTTATTTGTATTGGTGATTAAGTCTTCAATGATGTCAGAATTAGGTCAGGAAGCTCCTCCTTTGTTGCCTTTGTTCGAATGTGCCTACATTTGGACGTTGATCCATGCAGGTTGGTTATTTGGGATGTGCTGTGTAAAATTTCCACTGTCTTCCAAAATGTCACAGAATCGCAGAACATTGGGGATTGGAAGGGTCCTCAAAAGATCATTTAGTCCAATCCCCCGTCACAGCAGGATCACCTAGACCAAAATGTCACAGGAATTGTTGGTCCCAGTTGTTGCTGCCTCTCTCACCTCTGCTGTTGGGGCTTTCTGGAAGAATTCTAGTACTGTTGCACAGTTTCATAACCTGCAGTTCTCTGTGAACTTTGTGAGTCTGAAATTCGGGTGGATGGTGAATCTTGAATCACTATTGCTGTTATGAAATTAAGTTGTGGTGACAGCAGAGATGATTCCCAACCTGCACTTGCAGGGGGCAGTTACGCACCTGTTACCTCAAACCTATTTAAGTACTTGAGGGGAATGTAGTGTCGCCTGGCACGTCTGTCTGGTAGCCCTCTGAACACACGCTTCAGAGGAGGAGCGCTTCTCAAACACAGGGTGTTAGGAAACAAATGCAACTAATTGGGAGCTCTTTGCTGTTTATTGCTGGGAAGTGAAGCGTTCCCAGGGTCACACTGCCAGAGGAATCTGAGACAAAAACTCAGACATGAGATGAGATTTGACTCAAAGCTCAGTCTCCAGCTGACGGTGATCGGAGTCATGTGTGCTCTCACGCAAAGCAGAACCAGCGCTGTGGCGTTACAGCTGAAGCAGCCTGTGTGCAGAACCCTGACAGATGTCTCTGCTGTAGGCGTTTGTAGTTTGTAAACCGTTGGTGTAACTGAGCATTAAGCAACCAGTATTTCCTAATGACTGAAGAGGCAAAACTGCTGCTCTTCCTTAGTGCCAAGGGAGCGGGAGATCTACTGGAAATCACTGTGACTAAAACGCAACAACTGAGAACCTCTCCTGAAGTCAGCATGTGAACAAGTCACCAGTGTGACTTCATTTCTGTGAGTTTAAACTACCTTCTGGATAAGGAAAAACAAGAGACATTAGGAACAGGATTTGTTGTGAGCTCGGTATGGTTTGCAGAAGATAGGAGGAATATGAATGCAGTGAGCTAAGAGCAAGCTGCAAGGCAGGCAAAGCAGACTGGTGCCTTCATGAATCACCTGTTGAAGGCCTATCCCAATGCTTGTAAGAAGGTCGGGGAGTGACCAGTAAGAGCCCTCTGGCAGGAGAAGGATTGCACTGGCTTGTGATTACACCACCTCACAGGGGTGGCCATGCAGCCGTGCAACCTGAGCTGGCCCATCTTGACTTTCAACTTCCAGAGCGCTGCTATTTCAGACCACTGCGTGTTTGACCGTGTGCCTGCATTGACAGCTGCTCATGTGGGTGCTTCTCATGCAGGAATCCTTCTGCGCATAGGTTAGCACAAACAGGTTTCCCAAATGTGAGTAGAAGCTCTTTGTGAAACATGAAACATTTCTGGTGCATTGCATTATGTTTCTCTAAATGTTAGAGGACAGGGATCCAGAGGAAGGATCAAGCATAGGCAATAATATCTCATTTTCCTTTGCTAAAGAAAAAAGAACAATGTCAAGCAAGATGACAACCACAGTAAATCTGTTGTGAACTGTAGAATTGCAATTCCTTATTCAGACAAATTCCTGAGGATGAGGAATTTTTAAAATTCTATCTCTAGCAGGTGAGTCTTCTAGCACAAGAGCTGACGCAGCCCTGCAGTGGTGCGACAGTAGTGGTGTTTCAAGGTTGTGCAGGTTTAATGGATTGTGCACATGGAAACAAAGCTGGTTCATCTGTTTCAGCTAGGACTGAAGCGAGAGCTGGAGTGGCATATGCTCGTCCTCATTTCGTGGTCTCATTGCAGGGTGAACATCTGGCTTGGCTTGGTACAGGTATCTTCGTGCACGGGTTTCAGCTGTCCAGCACGGTTTCTCTGGTGGACCCAAAGGGTAATGGGGTACCCCAGTGAAAATCGTGGCAGCTTGTATGAGGCTGCTCAGTCCTGCCAGATGTGCTCCTTGCAGAGCGGGTGTGCTTCCCATTTGTGGTGCTGGGTTGAATCCTCGTGTCAGTCGATGAACGGCAGTGGTTAACATAGGGAAGGCTGTTTTAAAAATATTAATTATAGTGGAAGTCACAGCTTTATTCTTTATTTCAAAGTTCAAGGACCCTTTTTTTTTTCCATAGTCGAATGTTTACTAGAGTTGCAGGCTGCTAATGCTCCCAGACAAGGAGCGTGTGCGCGTACTCTGTGTGTGCCCGTGCCAAAGTCAGCATTAGGAGTAGCCAGCAAGGCCTCCAGCAGGATCAGTTTGAAATAAGCCTGATTTAAGGAATTCCGGGTGTTGTCATTTGTCATCAGACTGGTGTTTGACACACTGCCTGCTCTGGCTTTATTCATTGCTCTGACTGACTGACACAGAGCTGCTTGAGAGAGTCCAGCGCAGAGCCATGAAGATGATGAAGGGATTGGAGCATCTCCCTGATGAGGAAAGGCTGAGGGAGCTGGGTCTCTTTAGCTTGGAAAAAAGGAGACTGAGGGGTGACATTTATAAATATGGAAAGGTTGGGTGTTAGGAGGATGGAGCCAGGCCAGTGATAGGACAAGGGGCAATGGGTGTCGGCTGGAACATAGGAGGTTCCACATCAATACAAGAAGGAACTTCTTCACAGTGAGGGTGATGGAGCATTGGAAAGGGGTGCCCAGGGGGTTTGTGGAGTCTCCATCTCTAGACACTCCCTCTCAAAACCCACCTGGCCATGTTCCCGTGATCCTGCTGTGGCAGGGGGATTGGACTGGATGATCTTTCAAGGCCCCTTCCAATCCCTGATGTTATGTGAATCTTTGATTTTCAGTCTCTGTGACACAGTTTAGGAAGTGCAGATCCCATTACCTGCCTGGCCAACGTGTGCCTCACCCCTCACAAGCCCTTGTTTTGGTAGTAAGGGAATTCTTCAGTTTCAGGCTGTTAGTCAGTTCCGTGCTTTTTAGGGTTACAGCGGTCTGCTTTGCAAATTGAGCTGCTTGGTTTTGTCCATTGTGAAAGGCAGCCATGGTTAGGGGAACTGTTGGTCTTGGCTTACCCTGATCCTCCAGAAAGCCTCTGCAGATGGAATAAACACGGAGGATAAAAAGGCAGTCTGGGAATAAAGCTGGAGAAATGTATTTCCTGATTTATGCAGCCCAGCATCATGTTTGCTTACTTGGTATCTTTACTTGCCCAGCCTGGTCTGTGCTGAAAGCTGCTTGTGGGATGAGAGGCATCATATTTTGAAGAGAGAGTTATCAGTTGGCACCAGTTCAGCTGTTCACCGCTATCAGGAGTAATCATCTTTTTAATTTACACTTTCCTGTAATAAAGATACAAGAGGCTAACATGAGCCTTGCTTTTAGTTTTACTTCCTTTCTCCAGCACTGTAGCTGGCACTTTCATGAAAGCAGACTAAAGTCACGGTGAATGGCTTCAGCTTTGAATAGAAAAATCTGACCCAAATCAGATTCCAAAGTGACTCCAGAATCAGTGAACAAGCTGAGCCTGGTTTAGATCAGTGCATGGGGAGAATCCGTGGACCGCTTGCGAGGATCTCTGGGTTGTGAGACTATGAAGAACATTCTCTGCTCCATGGAGCTGGATACTACAGACTATTGTAACAAGTCTGCAGCAGCAGTGGAGACTGCAGGAGCAGCCCGCAGGGATGCCCCAGGTTCACCAGCCTTCTCTTGGCTCTGGCTCCGCAACAGCTCACTCATGCTGGGCTATAGATGAAGCAGAAAGAGCCTCTAGAGTGGACACAGACACCACTGCAGGTACTTCTCTTCTCTTGCAAGACTTTTGCCACAGGACTGTTGAGGCCAAACCAGATGTTAAGAGAAGAGACCACTGTGGTTAGCAGCAGATGTCAGCGAGCCCGTGTGCCATGGTTTATGAACACACCTTGGCTTTGTCATCGCCTCACTGATGAGAGCGGAGCAGGCACCAGCTGCAGCGGTGGGGAGGAGAGGAAGTGGAACCAGCACTGTGTAGTCTCTTATCTCTGTATGGCCAGTTAGCAGGCACTTTGGAGGCCACAAACCGTGTGTGACAGCTGCTGCTCCACAAGATAGAGCATGTTTGCTTCATGAAAAATATTTTATATGAGTAACTTTCCCTGTTTTGGGGGTTTTTTTGTAGCCAAGCGAGCATCAGTGTCTGAGGTTCAGTGCAATATTTTGGCACAGGACAGAAGAACACTGAAAGTATTAGATCAAAAAGAGCAAAGAGAAAGATTTAGAGAGAGATTAGCAGTTTCTTTAGAAACTGCAGATGTTTCTGAGGAAAACGGGGCAGACAGACGTGCTCCTGGCAACAGCCTGGGGACAATCTTTTCATTTTCGTTCTCTCAGTTACAGATATCTAAACATCATTCTGCTGCAGCCCTCAACATGAGCAGAACTATTTCCTAACAAGAGAAAAGCAGAGCTGGAGTTTCTCCTCTTGACTAAAACATGTGAATTTTACTTGTGCCATCGTTTCAGGCCTTTTTGTGGACTGGACTCGGGAGGCTGTTTCTGAGTCGATAATGTGTGGCAGGAGTAGTGTCTGGTTCTGACTGAACTGCCCACGGAGTAAGTTTAGAATGTCAGTTCTAAATTAAGCATCAGAATATGTGATTTCCCTGTCTATTTCTTACATGTGGGTGTTGAATCAGGAGCTCTTCCAGCTGCCTGACTTTAACCAAAGCCAAGTTCAAATCGGGCTATTCAGTTCTTTATTCGCTCCTTCCTTGTGGGTGTGGGGAGGGGGTTAGTGAAACTGGTTTTGTCACCTGAATTTCAGTCTGTCTCTCTCTTCCAGTGCACAAAAGAGATTGTTGTACTTAAATGTGGATCTGCCAGACACAGGTTGGGGTTTGTCCCCTGCCTTGAGCCCTGTGAGCATAAATGAGACGGAGCCAGGGATGTGGAGCTGGCAGCCTGCAACTGGAACTGCTCTGTGCATTAAAGCCTTTACAAGACCCATGTGATTGTCTGGGGGGGGCTGTGGCCATTTGAGCATCTCCATTCTGTTTACCTATAAAAGGAAATGGAGGCTCTTAATGGCATGGAAATTAAGCCTTTATTCCCACTGCAGCGAGATTCCAGGCAGTCTGGTTATAGTGCTGTAATCCACACTTCCTTTCATACTCGTCTTGGTTATTTATGACTTAAGAGGTCTTTGAAATTGCGGGGTCAGTGCCACTTGATTGGCTTAGTTTTCCCAAAGTAGTCAATCTTTAAATAAATTAATATTTTGAATTAATTTTAATATTTAAATTAATTTACATGCATATATAATGTCTTCATTTGCTTAAAACAGGTGGTTTTTTTCAAACGTTCCAGTGCATACAGGCAGGCCCAACGCTGAGGAGCTGACTTGAATAACAGGGAACAGTAGAATAGAAACAGCCTTCCGGATGCTGCAGTAACAGCCTCACTGCTGCTTTCTTACAGTCCTGGGATCTGTGTGGAAGGGAACAGTTCTGGCTTCTCTGCACTTTACAGCTGCCTTGGGATGACTCTCTATAAACATCGTTTGAAATCTCAGACACATATTTAGGGGGGGTTTTGTTGGAAATCTCATGCTGCAAGGCTGTTGTGTCTGACTTTGAGTTTTGTCACAAACAGAAGCATCTCCCTCCTGTGCCAGTAGTGCTCCTGTGCCGGCCTGATGCTCTCGTGGGATGTGACCACCTGAGCAGACATTGGCTCACGCTGCTCTGACTAGCAGAACTTTTCAGAACAAATGCTTGCTTTAGCTGTACCTTTTGTTCTCTTTCTCATGCTCCTCCCGTTCTTTTCAATTCCTCTCATCCCTTAAGAGTTCGCTGGAAGCACACATTCCTCAGTGAGTCAGCATGGCCTGCTGGACGGAGTAGAAGCTGGATTTGGGAGTTATAAATCCAAGCACTTGCTGGGTGGCCTTAAGAATCTTCCTTAACCACTGCTTCTCCACCAGTGAAACAAGTCACTTTTCAATCTTTGAGCAATGCTGTTGTTGATGTGCAAAAAGCCACTTTAAAATAAACCCTGGGACTGAGAGCCTGTAGGGTTTTTTATGCTCCAAGTGATTGTACTAATTTTACCCAACATGTTCAAATCACAGTCTAACTGCAGAGGAGCATGTACTCCTTCCTACGCCAATTAGTGCTCTCCCAGTTGTTGCCTGTTATTCCTGCAGCTCACCTCGGCAGGCATGAACTGCACCAAAGCTCTCCCCCTGGACCATCACTCTGCAGCTGAGACTCCTGCACAAGTGTGTGCAGTTCTGTTGCTGCAGTGGCTGGGCAAGGGCAGATGGTGTCCAGGAGGTCTGGAATTATGACAAATTATGGAGGACCTGCCTGTTTTCAGCTGGGCATGAGGGAAATTGAGTAAAACACAGGAGCTGAACCAGGTGTCTGCCATTTCCTCAAGTTTTTAAGAAGCCCTTTGCCAGGGGCAGTGGCTCTGGCTGAGGTTCAGTGTAGGCAGAGTAGGAAGGACTGTGACCAAAGCACTTCCCTTTCTTCTCTCTGGTGGATGTAGGGGCTCTCATGTTTCTCTGTTGAGCAGCAGATCAGTTTGCATCCTGGAAACAAGTCTGGCAGCAAGAGGATGTATGAACTGTGGAGTCAGAGCTTTGGAAAGTCTTCGGTGACATTTCTCCATTCTTAGCACATCGTTTAATGACAACACTTGATGGCCCTAAATCCAGCACCCGGTCTCAGACTGCAGGCCAGACAGTGCATGTTTTTCTGCTGGACACTGGGGGAGTGCTCTCCAGACTGGACTGGCTATGGAGACACTTTGCTCAGGCTGCTCCAATCCCACAGTTATTTCCACTTTCACAAGGTGAGTCACAGGATCACAGATCATCAGGGATTGGAAGGGACCTCGGAAGATCATCCAGTCCAATCCCCCTGCCACAACAGGATCACCTAGACCAAGTCCAGCCGGGTTTTAAATGTCTCCAGAGAAGGAGACTCCACAACCCCCCAGGCAACCCCCTCCAGCGCCCCATCACCCTCACTAGGATGAAGTTATAGAATCACAGAATCAGTCAGGGTTGGAAGGGACCACAGGATCATCCTGCTCCAACTCCCCTGCCATGGGCAGGGACACCCCACCCTAGATCAGGCTGGCCTGAGCCTCCTCCAGCCCGGCCTTAAACACCTCCAGGGATGGGCCCTCAACCAGCTCTCTGGACAACCCATTCCCGGCTCTCACCACTCTCACGGTGAAGAACTTCCTCCTCACATCCACTCTAAATCTACCCATCTCCAGCTTTGCCCCATTCCCCCTAGTCCTGTCGCTACCTGACATCCTAAAAAGCCCCTCCCCAGCCTTTTTGTAGGCCCCTCTCAGATACTGGAAGGCCGCAATAAGGTCATCTGGGAGCCTCTTCCTCTCCAGACTGAACAGGCCCAACTCTCTCAGTCTGGCCCCACAGGAGAGGTGCTCCAGCCCTCTGATCATCCTCGTGGCCCTCCTCTGCACTTGCTCCAGCACTTCCACATCCTTCTTGTAATAAGGACGCAGTACTCCAGCTTGGGCCTCACCAGAGCGGAGTTGAGGGAGAAAATCACCTCCCTCAACCTGCTGGCCACGCTTGATGCAGCCCAGGATCCGGTTTGCCTTCTGGGCCGCAAGTGCACACTGCTGGCTCATGTTGAGCTTTTCATCCTCTCACTGCACCCCAGTGTGGCACACAAGATTGAGCAGTGACCTCGGTCCTCATCGGAGGAGCAAGAGCCATTCTGCACACCAGTCCTTGGTGGTAAGTGTAAACGTCAAGGGTTATTATCACTGCTAGGAGCAGCCACTGCATGAACACGCTGTTGGCTCCGGGGTGTACGGTTAGTTGGAACAGACTGAGCTGGAAAGTAAAATCACTGAACAGAACGAGTGCTCTTCTAGCTCAAACCAGGACAAAAGGGGCTTCTTTCCTTGCCCTACTATTTCCCAGCCATCAAGAATTTGAGAGACAGGAGGGAGGAAGAGTACAAGCAGTTGAGCCCAAGGTCCTGATGGCAGGAGGGACTTTAGGAGGCTTTACTCTGGCTGCATAACTCACTGCTTCCACCACCCCTGTGCACAGTGTTGGACTGCGGGAGCAAGATGGTGGAGTCTGGGCTGCTGCAATGCAAAAACCTGCCTAGAAATGTCAGCTCGGGTTTCGTGGGATCGTGGTGCAATACAGCTGACGTCAGAGGCACCAGTCTAGCACAGAAACGACCAGACTAAAGGGCCTGCTGAGGGCTACAAGAAGTATGAGGCAGTCTTGGACCTCCAGCTCCTGCGTAAGCTTCGGCATTTCTGTTTTCTTTCATGTTGTGCTCCAAAGTGTCCTTTACACAGCCTATTGTTCTGGCATGGGGCAAGATCAACTGTGACCGTCTCTCACTGG
This sequence comes from Rhinopomastus cyanomelas, assembly GCA_013400115.1. Lineage (NCBI taxonomy): Eukaryota > Metazoa > Chordata > Aves > Bucerotiformes > Rhinopomastidae > Rhinopomastus > Rhinopomastus cyanomelas. The sequence continues at coordinate 1,411,246 of VXBP01001909.1, read as the reverse complement.
GTGTTCATGTGTTGGTGCTGGCCACAGTGACCACTAAGAGATCTGCCACGTACATTGATGGCTACATTTTAAAATAGTAGTAATTTTGATTCTAGAAAAACCTCTCTCCCTCTGCAGTCAAAGATCCATCTTCCTTTAGAGCAGTTGAACCCTTTGCATTCCCTCACTTGGCAGCTTCCTCACTTTCATGAGGATAAACACAGAGTTTGAGGGAATTTCCCAGGTGGAAACTCCCTGCTCTGTGTGGGAACACTGTGCTCGGTGTTGGCCGTGTGCAGCAGCCGCTTCACTTCACTTCTGGTCCAGCATTGTTTTTACTAGCTTCACTGTCTTGGGGGAAAAAGAGGTGAGAAAAGGACTTACTGACCCCTTAGTAATTGTGCAGATTCCCAGCTCACTTTCCCCCTGTAAATGCAGAGTAGCTCCTCTGCAGCTATGGTACTACTCCAGGTTTCAAACATGGAACTGCCCATCCTCTTTGTCTTGTGGCTCGTTGTGCCTGTACATACCCAGCAGAGACTGACAGAGGGTCTCTGGTGAACAGCACTGTGTTTTTCCAGCTGTGTGAATTGCAGGGAGCTCCCCCATCATTCACAGTCCAGAAAGGCTTTTTTGGTTACGGGCAGCTCATCAGTTCACCAGGGACACTGCTACTCTGCCTGAGCAGGGCAGCTAACTTAGGACAAGTAACTTACCCGGTGGGGTCTGCCTCAGCAGTTCTGCAAATGTAAATATCTGGTTATAGTTTATGACAGAAGTGCAGAAGGATGGAGATTGTTCATTACTGTGGGAATGGGAGAGGAGATGGGTGAGCTGAGTAGTGCTAAAGACAAGATTAACTGTTTTCTGTGCTGAAAACCCTTCAAGAAGTTGTTATTCTCTGTAGACAAATTTACAGCTGGATGGCTGGACCCCCTGAAAATTTTGGGTTGTTCTGTGGTCTGAGTGCAAGGGCACTGGGACTGTGACTATCACCATATAACTGACTGGAACTGCTCATTTACAAGGCTGTCATTGACTTGAGGGGCAACAGATCCAGCTGAGTAGTGATCACTGGTGCCAGAAAGTACCTCAAGGCACCCCAGTTCTTTGTGCCACTTGTTTGAAATGGGACTCCTGGGTTTTGGACCATTATACTTACTTTGGGAACAGAAATGTGACAGGTATGCCTGGAGCTGTGTAACACCATGAGACAGGCTGGGGTATGTAAACCAGTAACTTTTCTTTTAATAGACAGTCTTTGTGTGCAGAACTCTGTTGTGTCTGAGAAAAAATACGGGGTGATACAGTAAGAAGGTGAAGGTGGATGTGAGTGGAATGGACTAAGCCAGTGCCAGCCAGCACCAGGTGGGTGCTGAGAAGGGATGAAACAAAAAAGCAAGGGAAAAAAGAAGTCTAGTGTGGAAAATCTGGAGCCAGTTCTATCAAACTAAAATTAGGTGAGTGTGAAGTAAATGCATTGAGTGTTGACAGAGTTGCTCCAGATTTAAATACCTGTTTACCTGAAAGCTGTATCTGGCCTGAAGCACAGACTTTGTAGGCTTCTCCGTCGGCTTCTGGTTCCTGCCCTGAAACAACCTCTCCCTATCAGTGCAACACAATTCACCATTTTACAAAGAGATTCCAAGTCCTTTGTTATGACCAAGTTCTTTATCGAAACATCTGAGCTGACCTTAGTATGGCCTGTTCTCCAACAAGCATGTGATGCATCACTGGTCTGTATGGGCCCACCCCTGAAGTTACTTCCATCACTTTCCTTTCTGTGAGAACATAATTAGCAATCAACTCTGGGACTTCTTTTAAAGTACAACATTAATTTTTATTTTATACTTTTTGTATAATGCCTTGGCATTAAGTGATAACCTTACACCATCAGGTGCATGGCTTGCTGTGAGGAGTGTCCTCCCAGTGGAAGAACGTAGTGAGCCATGGCTCCCTGGGTCTCTCTGTCCCAATGCATGTTGTAAACTCGATGATGAAAGCAAGAAACTATTTTCTGTCCTAAAATACAACCAGTGGAGCTACCAGCAAAGCCAGACTTTACAAAGCTTTCATTCTGTATGGGCTTTGTGACTAGCCACAGCCCCATCATCTTCGAGTGCATTCCAGTAACGCCTGGAGCACTGTTCCCAGAATCTGGTGTCCGGTGGGGTTTGTTCTCTTGCCGTGCCACGTGTCCATGCTTTCAATTGAGCTTTTCAATCAAAAAGTGTCAGTCTCTCTAGACTCTGCTTCCTGCTGGTTTTGCTCAGACTTCCTCAGATAATGCCCATCCTCATCCAGACACCCAGCTCAACTTAGCAGGCAACTGAGTAGCTTCAGCAGTTGCTTTTGCTGCGGGGGATGATACAGACTTTTCTCTCAAAATAGGTCTTCTGTGAACTTGTGTGCTCTTTCCATTTTCTGCCTCCTAAGACCTTGAAGAGTTCTCTAATTTTGGTTGTTGGGGAGCTGTCACTAAGCAGAAACAAACCAGAAGGTCTGCACGACCATCTCAAATGCAGTGCCTGCAATTCTGGGATCACTCTTCTGACAGTGGGACTCAGTCCTGATGGGCAATGATACCAGCTGAGTTCCATTGACTCCACTGTGTTTGACCCACTGGGCAAGTGACCTTCTTTAGGGGTGTCTGTTGCGACCTACAGGGCTTTCCACCATCCAGACCTGCCCCAAATGCCTATGGCTGGCTCTCTAGCCCCTTCTTCAGAAGTGGATGTTTTATCCTTGGAAAACAGCAGCTAAATGTCACCAAAAGCCCTCTCTGGAAGCGCCATATTGGGGTTTCCCAGTTCAAGAAATGCATTGATAAACTGGAGCAAGACCAGCATAGGGTCATCAAGATGTTTAATGGAGCACATGATGTTTGAAGAGAGGCAGGCAGAGCTGGGTTTGTCTGGTCCCGTGAGAAAGGAGATGTTCTTGTTCTCTGTTACTCGGTAGTAGGAGTCAGACTCTTCTGTGTGGTGCCTGCTGATGAGACAAAAGGCAATGGGCACACACTTCAGCAAGGAAACTCATTTGGATGCTAGGAAGATGTTTTTCACCGCAATGGTAGTTCAGCACTGGAACAGGTTGCCCAGAGAAGGGATGTCATTTCCATCACAGCAGACCCTCAGAACTCAACTGGACAAGGTCCTGTGTCATTTGATCTTCTTGGGACTATCTTTGGGTGGGAGGAGGGACAAAATCACTTCTCAAGGTGTCTCCCAACCTAAGTAACTAAGGGTTCTAAGGGGAAGAGCTGCTGAGGGGACGTTCAGTCCCACTGAAAGCTATTGCTTTGAACATACCAGCTGAGGTGGCTGTGCAATGCTTTCCCTGCCATCCTACCAAACCAAGTTTCCTTTTAGAATTTTCAAAGTCGTTCAATAAGTCAGAACCAAGGACTTTCTTGGTTTTGTCTGGGTTGGATTTAGTTTCTCTACAATGACATGAAAAAAGTTCAGCTGCTCCTCTGGTAGTCCAATAGTAATTGAACCTGAACCTAGAGTTCACTCTTCTAAGACCTTCAGGCCAGAAAGCACCACCTTCCTTCCACTTCCCCTGGCACAGCACATACTGCATCAGGAGAAGTAGCTCTGAGAAGGATGAGTGAGGTGTTTTGCAGGGAAAACGATTTCATTAAAATTCCTGACCAGGTCTAAATGCAGGAGCAGCCAGCAATGGAGAACAAAAGGTGAAGAAAAACCTCACTCACATGGCAACTGCTCTAGTTCTGAAATAGAAGGAAATTATGGGAACTAAGCAGTGTTTGAGGATTAACACCTCTGAAATGTGAACTGTGTCCCAAGGCAGAGCATAGCCATCGATGGTAGAACTTCGGTCTTGGCTCTCATGCAGCAGTGATGTTTTTTTATCTGAGCAGGGACTTCCCACAGGAAAAAAGCAGGAGTGAGGCTTCAGGCTTTGAGCTCATGTGGTCATCAGGCATCTTGTGACTGTGGGGCAAGAGGGGCAGTGGCAACTGCAGTTTTGGAGCAGATTTTGTAAGCAAGGTCCAAGTGATTTCAGTGAAAAGACACTGGTGTTTTCTTCCTTGCAGAGTTCAAGCAGAGCAGAGATGTGAATCTGTCCTGAATATCATGTCAAATCTTATCTGGCTGTATATTCACCCCCTTTTTTCCAGAGATTGTTAGTTTCAGCTGGAAAATGCTCTCATCTCCATGATAGTGTCCTGGACATCATCTTGTTGGCCAAGCCAGAAGAGGTGAACATGAGGGAAAGCTGGCCCTTGCGGTTCTTGCTGCCTCTCTAAGCTGCGTTCAGCTGCACAGTGGCTATTTTATCTGCAGGTAATGATAATCTTCCATTGCAGCCTCGAGCTTTTCAGGGTGGGCACTGCCTCTGCCTGTGTCACCAGTGCCCACCTCAGCAAGGTCCTGGTCCCTGGGCACTACTGCAACAGAGGAATACTTATCCCCAGACGCCTGGTTGTGGACGCAGTTGTGCTGTGGATGATGGCGATGACAAAAGGGAACCAGTACGAAGTTGTTTTCATGCTGCGACTAGTTATGGGGCGTTTGAGGAAAGCGTGTGGGACAGCAAAAGCCGTTCTGCCAGGCTGTGCTAAGACTGGGTGCCAAAATCTGGCCAGCCTGACTTGTAGCTGGCTGGCACTTGGGTGGGACGCGAGGAGGCTTAAATCTACTCTCTGCCATTGCAGGCACATTGAGGAGTTCCTGAGAAATCTAAGAGCACTTGACTTCCCACAGTGACCCTGGGAATCCTGGTGAGGAGTGTTTTGTTATGACACTGATTTAGCTTCTGCTCAAATGCAGATCCTTGATTCACTGGATCCCGCTCCCTTTCCTGCTTCTTCCTTTCTTAGCTCTTGCCCAGCCTTTTGAGCTGTCTCTGCACCTCACCCCGCTCCCTCTCTTGCTGTGGAGGGAGAGGATGTCCCTGTCAGACTGCTACCAAAGTTTTTGTCAGCAAATGCTTTGCCACATCCAAAGCCAGGCTGTAACTCCAGAGAAAACATCCCTTTCCTGAACGGGGCCACTGTGCTCAAATCCGGCAGGGCAAGTCTCTCAATGGCTTTAGCACAGCCCTTTTGCCAGCCCTGTAAGCTCCCAGGCCATGAGAAGGAGCTTTTAAAATGCTCTTTGTGTCCAGGGAAGCCTTTCAGCTCCATGAGTTCTACAGAAGCCTCCGTCCCAGCTGCACAGTCCAGCTCACAAGTGGGCCCCATCCTTTGCCCCCCTGCTCTCTGCCAGCTGCTGAGAGTGAAGGATGCCGGCAGCATGTGGTGATGTGGCTGGTGGTGATGAGGGTCAGCTGTGGAGAGGGTCTCATCTCACACTCGTGCTCACAGTGTGCAGCACGTGGTGCCTGCTATGGCTGGTGACACAACATGTGCTGCCCGACGCATTCTGAGGGGTCACTAAGTCAAAGGGGTTCCAGTTGCTTTCCAAGACCCAAATATTTTCACATCTTCTTTCCCTTTTAATAAATCTCTAGGTTTAGAAGGACACTGTGTGAGGTTGCACACAGTTTGGCAGGGGGGTGTTAGCTGTTAAACTTTTAGCCTTAAGTGGTTTATCTCCTGGTGATAAGACCAGCATTTCTGATCAGCCTGTGGCGACAGACGTACGAAGTCCCACAATGACAGTGAAAGGACAGGAGCTCCTTGCAGCTGGGAGCCGGGCGACAGGGTCAGGCACCCAGCTGCCGTGGCTCCTTACATTTCACGGCGTCGCTGCGCTAGCTGTCACTACACACAGTCTCCCCGGTGCCCTTTGTTTCACTTCTCTGTAATCATGAGGCTTTCACCGGGGGAAAACAAATTCCAAGTGATGCAGCGAGGAGCAAAGCAGAGTTACAGATATGTTGAGTTTCTTTGTTGTGTCTTCTCGACAATCCAGTGCTCCGCAGTGGAGGAGATGGTCATGTTAAAGTTGCTTCTCTTGAGAAATCTCAGAACTTCTCATTTGCAGAACGACGTGTTCCCTCACATTGCAAACCTGCAGGCACATACACTCACACAGCCATCTGAGACCCTGGTGGACAGATTATTCTACTCAAGCTTTTGGACACAAACCTTCTTGAGGTTTCTAAAGTATGCACGGCTGGATTATAACATTTTGATGTGTGGTCTTGTTTTTAGAGGACTGGTTGGAATGTTTTAAGTCTGTAATTTTTCTTACTGTGCAAATCTCCTTAGAGGAGGAGGAGGTAGATTTAATCTTTTTTAAGAGGACCTCTCAGGCTAATAACCACCACAGGCTGCATCCTGTTTGGGGACACTTTAGCTGTGTCTTGGAGCACTTCTCTGCGAAGTTATCAGAGCTCAAATATCTGCTTAGTTCCAGTACAGACAGCCTCTGCTCAGATGCTCCAGCAGCCATCCAGTTCAATTTGCTTCTCCTTCCTTTGGATCAGTAACACAGACTGATCACAGAACACAGAACATCAGGGATTGAAAGGGACCTTAAAAGATCATCCAGTCCAATCCCCCTGCCAGAGCAGGATCACCTAGAACACATTGCACAGGAACATGTCCACGGGGGTTTAAACCTCTCCATAACCTCCCTGGGCAGCGTGTTCCGGTGCTCTGTCACCTCCATCATGAGGAAGTTCGTTCTCATATTGATGGGAAACTTCCTGTGTTCCAGCTTACACCTGCTGCCCCCTGTCCTATCATTAGATGACACTGATGGCTCCATCCTCCTCTCTGATACCCACTCTTCTCATATTTATAAACATTAATGAAGTCACACCTCAGTCTCTTTTTCTGCAGACTAAAGAGACCAATCTCCCTCAGCCTTTCCTCATCAGGGAGATGTTCCACTCCCTTCATTGTCTTTGTGGCTCTGTGCTGGACTCTGTCCTTCTTGAACTGAGGGGCCCAGAACTGGACATAATATGCCAGGTGTGGTCTCACCAGGGCACAGTAGAGGGGGAGGAGAACCTTGCTCGATGTGCTAACCACCCCACTTCTGATCCACTCCAGGATGCCATTGGCCCTCATGGCCACAATGGCCCATTGGCCATCCTGCTGTCCACCAGGACCCCCAGGTCCCTTTCTCCTACACTGCTCTCCAACAGGCCAGTCCCCAACCCATACTGGTACCTGGGGTTGTTCTTGCCTCGTACTAGCCAATAATGGCTAATAAGGGGGCACACCAAACTCCCTTTGCTGCCCTCTGACAAGCTGTTTTCTGAAAGGAGGGGCCCTGCAGGCAGTCGCTGTTAAGCAGGAAAAACAGCAGTAAACAGGTTTTGTTTCTGATGTGACCCCCCTCATTTACCCAGCACACGCAGAAGTCTGTTTCTTTTAGAGCAGGAGAAATCAAACAGGAGTGACAGCACCTTGGAGCTGGGAACAAAGACATCGTCTTTCAGCCAAAAGTCTGTGCTGGGGCAGGGGGATTTTTCCTGCTGTGAAGACTTCTATTTGTGTCAGCACTCCACTGTTATCTGTTTGTCTCTGCTGCGTCTGCCTGTCTCTTGCCTTCACACAAACCACCAGAGATAGCGAAGGAGCCGCTCTGCCTTGGGTCTAAGAGGAAACGTTCACCATTTCAGCCTTTTGGTTCCAGAAGGGAGCCTGAGCCTCTCTGTAACAATGAGAAGGGGCTACGTCCAGCCCCTAATGCTAATTGGCACTGCAGTAGCTCTGAAGGTCTAAGGACACAGACAACAAGGAAAGGATTGGAGATATAAGCTGCAGTTTTGTGGTGCTGGTTGGGGATGATCTCTGAGATCAGTTTACTTCTAAGAAATTAATAGACTGAGGTAATGACACCCATGGACCACAGAGAGTGTTAGTGAAGGGAGAGATGAAGCTCTTGTGGGTACAGTGACTGGTAAGGAGCACTTGAGGATGAAGAGGGATTATCAGGTGAAGGGTGTGTGAAACATTGCTGGATGACGTGAAGCAAAACTCTCTGCTGATCTGAGGATCTGTCTCCTTCTCTGGAGACGTTTAAGACCTGCCTGGATGTGTTCCTGTGTGACTTGATCTAGGTGATCCTGCTGTGGCAGGGGGATTGGACTAGATGATCTTTCCAGGTCCCTTCCAATCCCTAATGATTCTGTGACTCTATGATTTTCAGCAGCTGGTAGAGGTGAACATTATTTTCTAGATTTATTTTTGCAACCGATTTCTCGAGGACGGAGAAGTAGAGGTGGGCTAGTGGTTTTGTGAAAAATGCTCTCTCGGGGAAGCCGACTTAAATGTTGTCTTAGAGAGGTCACCACAGCACATCACAGCTGGAGTCTTTCCCCTTCAATCTCTACGCTAGGAAAAGCAGAATCCTCCTGACACCCACCCTTCACATATTTATAGACATTAATGAGGTCACCCCTCAGTCTCCTGTTGTGCAAGCTAAAGAGACCCAGCTCCCTCAGCCTCTCCTCAGCCTCAGGTTGCACCAAGGGAGATTCAGATTGGCAATTGGAAAGAACTTCACCCAACAGGTTAACGGGGACTGTATCAGGCAGCCCATGGAGCAGGTAGACGTGTGATCCCTGGAATTATTTAGAAGACACATAGATATCTTCTAAATGTGGTGCCGAGGGACATAATTTAGTGGTGAGCTGGCAATGCTGCGTCAGTGGTTGGAGTTGATGATCTTAAAAGCCTCTTCCAACCAAAACTGTGATTCTGTGATTCCCTTCAGGTTAGTTTGGCTATGAGAGGGTGTGAGTGTGGTTCTGTGCTGGGTGTAGTGCTTATCAAAATCAGATAACACCGAAAACTGATCACAGCTTTTACCTGTTGCTGCAATCTCTTCTGTGGAAAAGCAGTTTTCACATGAATATTTCTTGCATTAGAAGTGAAATGAGATCTCCGTCCCGCACTTGCTGTGTTTGGAGCATCGCCAGTAGACTTTTGAAGAGGCATTCCTACTGGAACATGTCACAGACTATTCTCGCTCCCAGCTCTGACTGGCTTCAGATGGGAAGCTGGAATGCAGACCTCCCAGTCACACACAGGAGTGGCAGCACTCGGGGGGGGGCTCACGTTGCAGTCTAGAGAAAATAAGCATCAAGGCAGGAGCAGCAGTGCATGGAAATGACAGGGACACAGAAGCAAACGCCATGTGTTGTGTGCAAGGAGCTCAGTAAATCTGCAGCTCTACAAATCTGTGGTTACACAGATGTATTTCTACTAAAAAGTCATCTTTATTTCTTTTAGAGGTGGTATCTCCATGACAGGATGGGCCACCTAAAGAGTAGTGTGTAAAGCAAAGACAGAAGGAAGCATCTCAGCTGAGCAAGAGATCATGGAAAACTCATTAAGGCACAACATTAGATGCAGAGTCCTCTTCATTAATCTTCTGGTTAGCCCATCTCCTTTAGGAGGGACTACTATGCTGTAAGGAGAAAGAAGTGGATAGATAGATGGATGGATGGATTAGATAGATAGATTAGATAGATACACAGATAGCTAGATAGATACACAGATAGACAGACAGATTCTGAGCTAGGGATAATTTCATTTTAGGCCCTTTGTTTGGCAGGTTTGTTTTGAATTAGCAGACCCACAGCTTCCCAGTGAGAATTTCTTACTTCCTTTGGTGTCGTGTCAGATTAAACCTGTAATGTCTTTTAGAGATCATGTGAAAATGGTTCTGTTTTCACTGGGTAACTGTCATAGGTTAGAACACACCCATGTGTGTTCTGAACAGACTGTAATAATAAATGTGGCTGCTGAAGGAGTGACAGTAAGTGAATCTCACTGATGTATAATTTGCAAACTGAATCACACTATTTAGGGAGGGGGGAAATAGCAGCGCTCATATTGATGAGAAATTCTGCATTTGAAAACACTCCTTATTAAAGATTCAAAACAGACAGCGTCTGTGAGCTGTAAACAAGTCCAGTATTCTGCACACTAATCCATAACCATTGTCATGTGCAGAGAACAAGAAGTTACTCACAGATGTTCCCTCTGCCAAACCCATTCATTTAACGCACATTTAACTTTACAGGCCCCAGTTAGCAACTTTCTGCAGTGGGCGGGTTACATGAAAGGGTGGAAAATCAGGGCTTAGTTTGCCTGCAAAGGAGCCGTGTCTTGTTGTTTGTTCTGGAGGCTTTTCCATCTTGCTTTGCAGTGGAAGAGTTATTCATCTTGGCCTTGCTCTCCCTGCCTCGCAGGGCACTCAGCTCTGTGTTTCCAGGCACTGCGAAGCACTGGGAGATGCCAAACCTCTTCTATTACCAGAGAGCTGCATCATTAAGGGTTCTGTCTGTGCTGGCTTGTAATGAAGGCTGGCACTGAGAATGCCTGTGCCTAGAGAAGGCAACTACCTTGCCTTAAGTTATAGGTGAGCTTTCAGGGCAATGCCTACGAACAGCTGAGGGTGGAAGAAGAACTACTGCTCAAAGCACAGCTAATTTCAAAGTTACTTCACGTTTCTCAGGGCCTAGTTCAGTCAGGTGTTGAGTATTACCAAGGATGGAGACCCTACCACCTTTCTGGGCAGCCTGTTCCACTGGTTGAGTACTCTGGTGAAAATTTTTCTGTAGGGCCAGCTAGAATTTCTCTTGCAACTGGTAACCACATCTACCCTCCTAGGCTATGCCCATCCCAGGAGTTCAGAACACAATCTTTGCTGTAGCTCCCCATCAGGCAGATATAGCCACAATGAAGGTCATCCCTCAGCCTTCTCTTCTCCAAAGTTAAACGAATCCAGTTTCCTCAGTCCTCCTTCCCTCAGTGCTGCAGCACTGTGACCTCCTTGGTGACCATCTACCAGACAGTCCCAAGAAAGGGACTGTCATGAATTGAAAACCTGACCAGGCTGTGCTGAGCTGTCTGAGAACTCTGTCACTGCAATCCCTTAAAGGAGCTTAAAAGAAAGATGGTGACAGACCTTTTAGCAAGGCCTGTTGCAACAGGACAACCCTGGAAACCTGGAACCCTGCCGGTCATCTGACACTGGAACAATGTGGGTGTGAAGCCTCCATCCTTGGAGGTACTCAAAACCTGACTGAACACCACCCTGAACAACCTGTTGTGGATGACCCTCCTTTGAGCAGCTGTGGGTTGATGAGTGGGTCTGCCGAGATGCCTTCCAACCTCAACTAGTTAGTGATTTTCTGAAGTGCTCAGTGAGACTGAAGAAGCTCTATCTTTAGGGGAGGCTATAGGAGGAGATAATTTCAGTTACCCGCATCATCACAAGAAGCAGAGACACAGTAAGTGGTTGTGTCCTAAAAAACTAGAGAAAGAAAGCAAGAAAGAAATGAAGGAGGGAAGGGAAGGGAGAAGGGAGAAGGGAGAAGGGAGAAAGGAAGAAGGACTTTAAAAGAGCAGTTAGAAGTGCACCAAGGGAACAGACAACCTAGATACAAAAAAAACCTGTATTAAATTCCTAGGTAACAGCTGTGCCATAATTTGCAAAGAAAACAGTGTGTTCTAGAAAGGCCGTTTCACAGCTCCATAAGAACATTAAGGGTGCTTCTATGACAGGGAATAGGTTAATGTTTAAAAAATGGGAAGTTTATCCAAATTAGGAGAACAGGAAAACCTATAAAATATGTTGTGTCAATCATATACCAGAAATTAAAAGCACCAAACAAGAATGTGAGCTGAGCCTTGCCATGCCTGGTAGTAAGCAATTCTTTATACATCAAAGGCAGGAAGCCAGCCGGTTTGATACGTAAATATGTAAAAGGGTGCTTGTGGAAGACAAGGAGTTTTATCTACCAATCTTTCCTGCTAAAGACATAAGGGAGAGTCACAAACCCAACATATTATTGCTAGGAATTCATCAGAAGAGCTAGATCGATCTGACTGAAGTCACAGTAGACATCAGACCAAACACACAAGCTAGAGGTCCGTAAACCAGCAGGACCAGGCACCACCTGCATGAGAGTTCACATGTGAAGTTGCAGAACTGATGGCCAAGGCGTGTACGCTGTCATTACAAATGCTGGAAGGGGGAAGAGTTGCCAGTGTGGCTCCCAGCTAGATGGCTCTTGGTGAACAACGGAGCAGTGAGTCTGACTTCCATCCCTCCTATGAGAGCAGAGCCATAAAACCACTGTGCACACAGGGAAATACGGTGCCAAGAGAAGCAGTCAATACGATTATGTAAGGGACAATTCACCAATCTACTGGAAGCCCACAGGGGTCATCTCGAGTCTGTAGATAAATTTGCCTGATGTAGTGTATTGACATCTTCAGAGACATTTTGACAATTTCTCAGCAAAGGCTGGAAGTTACCATGAACTGCAGAAAAGGTCCTTTTTCAATTTGAAAGTGGAAAGGAAAGGTGAGGACTCAACAGTGGTGACTTTTCAGAATGGAGAAGAAGTATCAGAATATCCCCTAGGAATTGGTGCTGTGTCTGGCTGTTATTCAACGTATTTCCTGGGAGCCTGGAGTAAGGACGTGTGCCATGGGATGCCCTGTTTGCAGGCAACAGCAAGCTTGTTTTTGTGGTGAAAGGGGCAGAAAGTCTGCCCAAAGGTATAATGATGTTTTGGGTGGAATAATCTAGACCATGCTGAACTCACCACTGGCAGCCACCACTCAAGAAAAAGCTCTTGGAGTCACCACTGACAGTTCCTTGAAGAGCTCAGCTCAGTGTGCTGTGGGAAGTGGTGACTGTCCTCAGGGAGGCTTCCAAGAAGAAGGCAGAGGGCACCATTTGCTGCTCCAGCTTCATGCACTCACAAATGGTGAAGTGTATGTGGTGCTGGTCTCTGCATCTGAAGAAGGGTGTAGTGGGTTGGAGAAGGGCAGCTGAAGGGATCAAGGGGATCAGCGTCCTTAAGAGGAAAGACTGGAAAGCCAAGCTTGTCCGCATTAAAGGAGATGGCTGGAGCATGACCAAGAATTTTGTGAACTTGCCTGTCAAGGAAAGAGGTGGCTTCAGGATCTGGTCACCTGGCTGTGAGGGTGTAACTTGCTAAAAAGAAAAGCAGTTGTTTCCAGGAAGCCAAAGGCTTTGTTGATGATGTTGCTAGACCTCACAGGAACTTCTTGTCACAGAGACCAGGATTGTTCCTCTGATCTCATCACACCCTTTGCCCAGGAGGCTCTGCAGATGGCTAAGCAATGTCCCATATTCTGCAGGAAGTCAAGTTTTCGCTCCATCACTCCTGAGCCAAGGACCCAAGAGCCAATCCGGGGGTGTGCAATCATGTCAGAGCTTTTACTTGAGAAGAAGCAAAGGTCCTGGGATTAGCAACAGGGCTGAGGCATTTCCATTAAAGCCAGGCATTTGCTCCAGTCTTCTGGCCAACTTGTTTTGAATGTCTTCTGCCATTATGTGGTTTGTAGTTGTGTTCCAAAGGAAAAGCAATTATATGCATGCTCGTTATGCTCTTTATAGCATATTTTAAAATGAAAAAAACCCCCCAGAACCCACCTCCTTTGTTTTGGTTTTCCTTCCAAACAGGATTTTTTGGGTTGTCTTTGTTTTTTGGGGTTTTTTTTTGCTTGTTGTTTTACTGGTTAATGTCATCATTTGTCTTTCCTGTTTTTGCTGTAGGACTTCTTAGATGGTTCACAGATGTACCCTGCAAATTCTCTCCCTGGAAATGAAAAGGTAGCCTGCTGACTCTCGAACACAAATAATCTTCATTTGTAATTTGAGTTGTTATTGCTCAAAGAGAGACTTTACTAGACCTTGCTGCTTTGTTTCCCTTTCCCCTGGAATTTTAAAAACCTGCCTCCCAATACTTGTGCAAGCCCCAAAACAAGTTTTTTACAATAACATCGCAGCTCAGTTGGCAAAATTCCCCCGAACAAGTTTTTCCTCATCCGATGATTTCTCCAGCCATTTGCTAAACACAGTGGAACTTTCTAATCCATAAAACCTGCTTTTTCCTTCACATCCTCCCATTTAAAGCAACTTGTTGCCCTGTTCAAGAACCTATTTCTGGTGTTTGCTGCAAAAACCAAGGCACCCTTTGGACACTTTTCTGTGTTTCTCCTACTGGACCATTTCAGGATCTCCTTCATATCTGTTTCCCCATTCAAGCTTGTACTTGAGCTCCTAGATGGGACCCTCTCCCAACTTTCCAGGTCTAAGAGGAGTTTCTGCCACACCTGCTCCACACACTGAGCATCTTTGTCCATGCTGAACTTTTTGTCTTTCCTAATTTAGAATCTTCCTGTTTCAAACAGGATGTCATCTTTTTAGCAGCGAGCCACGACCCTTGGGGCTAACAGTGAGTGCCATGTCCCAGCTGATATTGCTAATTATTTCTATGTGTGTGGCATGTGATCTTCATAGTGTGATACCAAACTCATGGTTGGTATATGACCTGTTCACTGGAGATGTTGGCAAACATTGCCATGACTGCTGTCCCATCAAGTGCTGTGGAGTCTCCGTCACTGGAGATGTTCAAGGCTCGCCTGGATGTGTTCCTGTGTGATTTGGTCTAGGTGATCCTGCTCTTGCAGGGGGATTGGACTAGGTGATGTTTCGAGGTCCCTTCCCGTCCGTAATGATTCTATGAGTCTTTGATTCTAAGCAAGTTCCTGCAGAGAAGCTGCAAAAGGCGGCTGAGCATGGAGCATATCAAGCATCTCTGCAAACTATACTGTGTTGTTTTCATTGGTCTCTGACCTTGGTGGGCTGGAATTGACTGAATGCTCTGAGGGAGTTCAAAATGAGAACAGCTGAATCACAGCAGACTCACTGGAGTGATTGAAGGCAACTGCAAGCAGAAATTTGCATGAGTCATCCTAAAGAAAGAGGCCAGAGAAAAGGGCGGGTGTGCTTTGTACTAAAGTACACAGCTCTTCTGGGAATACACACTTCTCAGGGGCTTCTGCTTTGCTCTGATGCAAATCCAAAGGGAACCTGCTGTTTTCTATGCATTGCTCTAGATACAGATGGGCTCTGCTGAGAACATGAGGCACAGCCCAGCCTCAGTCCTTAGACCTGATTGTTTTCCTCCTGCTGCAGATCCATGTACGTGAGAAGGCATCACAAAGGCCCAGGGCTGAGTGGGGACAACAGCTCTACCAGAGACCATCCCCTTTGCTTCCTCCCCTGTGATATCCCAGGCACGTGCAGAAAAGGAGCTGCTCTTTGTTGGGCAGGGGCTGGGAGCACAGTGCCCCTGGCAGCAGGACTATGCCTTGCCCCCTTGTGTTGCCACCTTACACAGTCTTCCCTTCACACCCTGTCTGAGCAGTTGTGCCACTCACCCTTCTGCACCTCCCACACTCGCCAGGGCAGACAGGAAAGCAGATTAGCAAGAGCTTCTTGACTTTACAGAGGATACAGGGATTGTCTTTGTACTTTTTGTGTAGTCCAAGGGCCTGGCAGTGCCAGGAAAGGTGTAGGTCTGAGTCCCCCTCATCAGCAGTGTCGCAACACCCCTGTGTTTTGACAGTAGCTCTTTGTCAGACTGACACAGCCTAGTTCCTAGAGAATGTCTGCCTAGCAAATGCGGCCACAACCAAGTGTTTGCTGGAAATCTCAGCAGAACCCAGCTGCCCTGTGCTCTAAATATCCCATGGTTGTTTTTGGAAGGACATGTGGTACCCCACCATCCTCACGCCAAGTAATAGTTCCCACTGCTCATGTCTAGTGGAGACAATTTTCCCTCCAACATGCTGAGCTGCTAGTGAGACCTCTCCCAAATGTCCTTCTGTCAGAATGAGCAGGTGAGACCAGGCAGTTTAAATAATCTCTCACCGTGATACTTTGACTCATTTTGACCCCGGAAGGTGACGGGTAGCCCAGATGAACTCTGGTGCCCCAGCAGTCTGCCAGTGCAGCCAAGTGCTCGTTCACATGTTCCTGCCGCTGGGCACTGGGCGCTATGTTTGAGGAATTACTTCACAATTACTCCAAAAGCTTCCTCTCACCAGGTTTCTGCTGAATGTTCTGCTCAGGGCACTGTTATCTACAAGGTGTCATGCTTCCACATCATGGTACAAGCAATGATCTCAAAGCTCTTCCTTGGAGGTGTTTAAGGCTGGTCTGGATGAGGCTCTGGCCATCCTGATCTAGGGTGGGGTGTCCCTGCCCATGGCAGGGGAGTTGGAACCGGATGATCCTGTCGTCCCTTCTGACTCTGACTGACTCTATGACTTGGTCTAGGTGATCCTGCTGTGGCAGGGGGATTGGACTAGATGATCTTTTGAGGTCCTCCAATCTGTAATGATTCTATGATTCTAAATGCAAAACCAAAGGATATTCTCTACAGAGACACTGCAGCAACAAATGAAGTGACACGAGTGTACGTGTGCATGTGTGTGCTGTGCCTTCCTGTCCTGGGGTAGGCTATTATTAACCTGGGAAACCCCAAAAGAAGAGATTATCACGCTTTCTTAAAAGTCATGAATTTTTTTAAAGTCCATATAGAGGGAATTCTGAGTCTTCCACGCTTTCAGCCCTCAGGCTGTGCTCGGGGATATACTTTCAAGCTGTAAGAAAGCACTGTTGAGATTCCTACATAATGAAAACAGGGCTTGAAAAGACACCATTTGTCAGGAGACACAGTGAAGCTGTGAGAGCTGGCAGCAGTGACGGCAGTACAATTAAGAAAAACAATCTTCTCCAGACAGGATAAACACCATTTGCTACTTCACAAGCTGAGGATTTGAAAATGGAACTGCAACTATTTCCTTTTCTGCTCCAGATGTAGATGATGTTGTTTCATCTTCAGACACCAGTATCAGTAGACGTCATTAAATGACATTAAAATCTTCCACTGTTCCAGCTCCTTTGCCTTATTACCCAGTTTTAACACTGTTTTCTCAAGCCTTCCTGTAGAAGCCATCCAAGTCCTTCAGTACCTATTGACTGTATCACTTCAGACTCAAAACGTGCTATCACAGAAAAGAAAGATCCCAAAAGGATGAAAGAGAAGTGTGTGGGAATACTTCAAGGTCTCAGTCTTGGGAAAATGTGGTATTTGTTATAGCAGTACAGTTCAGAATCACAGCCCAGTCTGTCTGGCAGAGGTAGGTTTGCAGCTAAATTAGATGCTTGGGTGTCTTTTTGTTATGACAGTTGCACCCTTAATAGAAATGTCATTGAAGCTGTCAGCTAGTCATTCCATGTGTCAGAGAACAAGAGAGGGATGTGACTGCGTCCACCAGTGCCACTGGAAAACCTTACTCCAGCAATGTAGATCAGAGAAAGCCCAGTAACGTTCCCACCTTGCTGGCATGCCCTGTTCTGCCTGGCCTTCGAGCACTGACATGCCACACTCTTCCCAACAGTTTGTCTTTTACTGGTCTTGATTTTGATTTCTTGTCCCCAGGCAGAGCCTTCCACAGAGATGAGGGGCTGCTCCCCTGCAAAACTAAAGGAAACGCACATTCCTTTGCTGAGCTGTCATGAAAGACACACAGGTGCCTTCTGCCCACCCCTGTCCTCACACTGGCAAAAGGCAATGTCTGTGTCTGGGGAGAGGAGCACTGCTGGGCTGCTTCTCCTCCACCCACCATCATGAAGATGTTCCTTCCTGGCCTCTGTCTGCCTGCACTTGATGCACCAATGAAGAACATCAGAAAGTGAGTTTCAGCAACAAGGGCCACCTAAAGGAGCCATAACTTAAATGAAGATACTGCATTTAGTTAGTTATTGCGAGAACAACATCCTGGAGCTACCAGTAGGAATAACACAAGGACGTGGTGGGAAACAGAGGTCATGTTCTATGTGCAGAATCATAGAATCATCAAAGTTGGAAGAGACCTCCAAGGACCCCTGCTTTGTCCCCCATGTGCCTTTCTGGTTCTGAGGAGAACAGGGATCAGGCAGAAGGACAGTCCTTTCAGCCTCCTCTGTTCCCAAACGACCTTATTTATAACCTTAAAACAGTCTTCATATGTTTCCCCCCAAGACAGAGAACTTGACATCTCCACTGCCTTGGATCCTCTGACATTCACTCTGGCTGTCTGCAGTTTGCAGCCTGGGAAGGGTGGAAATTTCACACTGGTGCCCATCCAAGAAAGAACACACCTACCTCGAGGTCGAGTCATCCCTGCTGAGACAATCTGCAGAGCAAAGTCTTCCTGGCCTGAGCTCACTGGTTTTTCACGGTCCACCCCTGGGCTGTGGAAACAACACTCACACAAGACCAGGAGCAGCAGAAACAGTGCTGGACCTGAGCATGACCAGTGTGCCAGAAGCAGACCAGTCAGTGTCCAAAAGTGACCATTTTGATAGCACTGGAGATTATTTGCTTCATGTTGTGCCCAGTTCGCCCATCATTTCACATCATATGAAACCCTATGAAATATGAAAACAAGACACAGTCAAAATGTTCTACAGAGATAGGTGGTGCGTCACTCTCCACTCCTGCCTCTGGTGAACCTTCTGCAATCAAAGGAGGGAGGTGTCCTCAGGCCTCAAGGGGGGTTGGTGTAGGCTGTATTAATCAGGGCACTTCTGAGTGAGGGGACAGAAAAAGAGAATGGAACAATCCACCCCCTTTGTCTGAAACCTTTCTGCTTCCTTCCTGCAATGAAAAACCATCCATCCCAGCCTATCCCTTACCTCCCCTAGCATGGCTCTGACCCTGTTCCAGGTGGACCTCAGCTACTTAACCAGCAAGGCTGAGCAAAGCAGAAAGGGAAATCAAGGACTCTGAGGAACAAAGGTGTTCCCTTATGAACACATTCACCTGAAAAGAGAACACAAAACTCCTAAGTAGCTGTGAGGTGGCTCTTTCCACCAACCTTAAAGCACAGCACCCGATAACAACCCACAGCTGCAGATGGATCCTCACCCAGCAGCAGCTCTTGCATCATTTACATCCTTCTGATGGGCAGAGGCTGTGTTAGCATCTGTTGCACTTGATGGTAGAGGAGCACTTTGGGTAAAACACTTGTTGCTGGAAATGGCCCAGAGAAGTGGAAAAGCAACCAAGCTTGGAGAAACTGGGGTTCTTTAGAAATCAGAAAAAGGGAGAGGAAGCATGTTTGGGAGTGTGAGCAGACACTCAATGGCTGGGACAAAGAATGAAGACTTGCTCACTTTGCCTCTACGTGGTGGTGTGGCAAGAAGCAGGTGAAGAGGAGAGGCACTGGTGGGAAGTCATGCAGGACTATCTGTGTGTGAAGCGAATGCCTGCCTTGGGGAGTGGCTTAAGTCCTTTTTAGCACTTGATGCCTTTTTAGTCCTTTGATGACACTTGAGGGCCTATGATATAGGTGAGGCATAAGGCAAGTTTCTTGGCCATCAGCCCAGGCACTCCAGCTCAGAGACCTCCCACAAGCACAGAGGGCCCTGGTGTGCCCCTAAAAGGAGGTGGTGAGGCACACCAGAGCCTGTGGTACCCAGACCTCCTGCCATCAGGAGTGCCATGACGGCTGTCACGTAGCCTGGTTGTGGAGATGGCTGGTGGCAGTCTTTGCAAGCATGACCACCCATAGGGCAATGGAAGGACACTACCACTTACACTCCTGCAGAAACCTCAACAGCTGGCAGCAGCTGAAAACTTTCCCTCCTTTCCAGTGAGGTCAAGAAAAAACCCTGAAAAGCTGCGTTTTCTGTGCCTGAAACCCATTTTGGCTCTTGCAGTTTTGTCCTCTGGACAGCCTGACGTCTCTGCTGCCTTTTTAATGACTGCTGTCTTTAAACAGCTGCTCCAGAGCCCTTGCTGGACAGCAGGGACAACCGTCTGGGACAGGCTGCCAGGCAAAATGGTTTGGCTCTGCTGGTGCCTCACCGCTGTCACCAAAAGGACATTCCTGGGCCACATCCAGCTGCAGGCAAAACCAGGCAGGAAGCAAGCACACAACCCCAAACCCTCTGCTCCAGAAACTGGAATCCAAACCCGAAGCAGCAGCCCTTCAGTCAGCAGAGTGGCTAAAGCCAGATCAGCTGGAGCCAAATTCTCCACTTAAATCCGCAGACCTCCAAGTATTACTTCTGGGACACACGTGGTAACACCATACTGGATCACTGCATGCAAGATGAAACCAGCTTTTCTCCTGCCCTGAACCCTACTAAGTCAGAGGCCACTTTCAGATGAATCACAGCTCAGTCTGTCCAACTGAGTGTGATCCATGTGGGTCATGAAACAGGAGCGCCACGTCGCAAAACCTCTGGGTGCTGGCCTGGCTGCAGAGGAGGAACATGAAGGAGTCAGCAGTGTGAGACTCATGACAAGTCAAGCTCCTGTGTACATGGAAGGCTTAGGCTCAAGTACGATACTAGCCACAGCCACCCGAGGCAGCGAAAGACTCAAGGATGAGCAAAACCTCTGTAGATGAGGATCATGGGATGAAAAAGTTCCAGAGCTATACAAAAGCAGTCAGCTCAGTTGGAGGACCTCTGAGCAGTGGCTTTCAGGGGAAGGCTAACTGCCTGTGGGCACATTTGCCAAGAGTCTTAAAGGGAGAACCCACAGCACAGCACAGCTCTTGATGTTGGCCAGATCAAAGCAGCTCTGTGGTTTAGACAATGTGTCATCAGAGGGAGAGAAAAAAATTAATGGGAACCTCTTCCAGGACAGCCTGGTGGTAGGCAAGGGATAATCTGCTTGGCACAGACACCCCATATGAGATTTGGCTAATCCTCAGTGTCAGCCCAGCAAACTGCCAGTGGGCTTGCGGGTACAGAGTGCCCCAGACCAAAAGAAGCTCGTGTGCATGGGTGAGGTTTGTAGTGTGCACCGTACCACAGCTGGGTCAGCTGGCTTCCCCCTTCCAAGGCACCTGGACAATTTTGCCTGGTCTTGCATCTTCTCCAGTGTCTTACAGTGATTTGGGAGAAGGTAGAGAGACAAGCTCAGCTTTCCAGGAGCTTCGCCTGCCGGGCAGCCTTGCACAAGATGACTACATGAAAACTTAGATTCCAGCCCTCCTTCCCCAGGTTCTTTTATGCAGGAATAGGGTACAGATGTACCTCAGCTTTTGCTTGTTGGAGATAGTCCCACACTTGAAGTCTTTATCTTACTCACTTGATCTGTCCTGGCTCCAGCATGTGACTGATGTAAGCAGTAGGACAAGCCTGGTGCAGGGGAATATGCTTGTTAGCACATTCCACCCATCCAATTGTCCACAGATGTTTAATAGAAAGGCAGCCATGGGGCTGGGCAGCTCAGGCCTCATCTCTAATTGCTTCCTTTGCAGCACGTTGCAAAGACTTGAGAGCTACAGATGTTCAGACTACTGGCCCACAAGGAACACAAGCAGAGGAGACCTCCCTGACATGATTTCAGTTCAAACCATATCAGGATCTACCTGTGCTATGAGAATTGTAATTCATGGGTTAAATCCTGAAGGCCTTGCTCAGTACTATTTCTCAAAAAGCACTTGTGGAAGCCATGCCAAAGCCCTCCCTGGCTTTGAGACCAGCTGCCCTGCTACTCCTCAGCAGGTATCCAGCACCCCCAAAGCCTTTGCTTTAAGGAAGTGCAGAAAAGAGGGATTCTCTTCCCTGAGGAATCCAAACTAAGAGGTGTCAGTATGAGGATGGGTAATCTCAGTCCTGTAGTGGACTAGTCTCCATTAATCTTTAGGTCTTTTAGATTTTGCCTTTTTATGAAAGAAATAAAACAAATTCCAATGGTGTTGTGACTCCCTTTAGATCCCAAGACAGCCAACCGCTCTTGCATGTTTATTGGTGAGAGCCGACAGGAGCAATGGCAGGGCAGCTTCAGGGCAGGGCAGCTTCAGAGCAGCTCGTTCTCTGGGGTTCATAAAGCAACAGCAGGCACTGCCTAGTGGTGCATTTTTTGCCTCTACCAGCAGGATGGAGAGAGGGCTGGGAGAGAACAGGCATGTGACTCCTGTCATAAAGCAGCTGATTAAGTGCTGTGTGGTGCAGTGCTGCGTGTGGTCTGGCAGTATCTGCTGAACCCAGCGGAGGCGAGGAGCACTCCCATTTGGCACAAGCACTCAGCCTAATAATAGACTCCCCCATCACTTCTTACAGGACATGGCACAGGGGCACAAAGAAAGATGTCTCTTCTCTTCTCTTCAGTATTTATCATTAGGGCCGAGGCTTGTTCAAGGACTCCCTGTCCTCCCATCTCTGACAGACCGAGGTCAAAGGAGAACACAAATCTCACTGATAAGGTTGTTGAAACATGCCAAGTGAATGTCAGATATGATTAATAAGGAAGATAATAGCGATGTGATGGGTCATGGGGAGGAGGCTGCTAAACTGGTAGTGAAAATGGAGAATACATTAAAAGAGGCAGCAGAGCCAAGCCACAGGGAAGAAGTTTGCCCTGCAAAGCTAAAGTCAAGTTGGGTGCTGCTGTGGAGAACTTTATTATGAGCACAAGCCTCGCTGTGGGAGGCTTAGAAAGTCTTGGAATATCCAAATGGCTTCAGAATAACTTCCAGAAACACTTGTCTTTTCATGGTGTTGCATTCCCTGGATTATCAGACTGGACATCTATCCAGCTGAACTCTGAGTGGTGGCAGGATGTGTCCTCAAAGAATTTAGTTCTGTAACACTGTGGTTGTGCAGGAGACCAGGGGTAGAGCAGGGAGAGGAGATGCCCACACATTCACCATGTACAAGGACAGCTACAAGGGCCACAGCTTCCCTGTTCCTTACTAGCATCAGCTGCTGTGACATCCATGCTCCAGGTCACCCAGAAATGGCCATATGGCTCATGTCACGCAAATGGTGGTTGTTTCCAACCCTACATGTTTGTACAAGAAAAGGCTGGAGGCTGAGGTGGAGGAGGAAGAGAACGGCTGGGCACAGAGTCTGCACTGCTCTATCAGAGAGACTGGGTGAAAGGTGGGACAGGTTTTACAATGCTCTTTTAGCCTCCCAAAGCACCTCTCAGCAGAACTGAGAGGTGATGTAGTAGGGATGAGGAGCACATTGTCTGTACATCATGAGAAAGCAAGGCATAAGGAAGAGCTCTTCCTGACTCAGCTTACGTTTCTTCTGAGACAGTGGCCTCACACGATGCTCCAGGCACAAAACAGGTCACCTCAACCCAGTCTCACCCTCATTTACTGCCTCGGGTTGCAGTTCATCATTGTGAAAGAGCAGCGGAGGGCAGAGCTTGGCAGCTCAGCTTGGCACACCCTTGGCCCCTTTGGGTACTCTGTCCATCCACAGGTACTCCTTGCCCTGGACACTCACTCCACATGCTCTGCCTTTCCCTTCCCAGCCACATCAACGCCCTCCTCCTCCCCACAGGTTGCACCCCCAACCCCATGAGCCAGCATCACTACCTTGGCTGAGGTAGGGAACAGGCAGCCAAGAAAGCAAATACTCTGCACCCATGAGAGAGTGTTTCATGTAAAATGCCCGTGCTCTGAGCTGCACTGACACACAGCCGTGCCACAAATGCTCACAGCTGTAAAGTGCATGCAAAACAACATGATGCAACTCCTGATGGCAGGAGTTGGGGTCATGGCAAGGGAGCGGGTTAAACCTTTATGCCAACAAAGCTTCCATCTCAGTGTAAAGCTCTCTCTCATCTTTCTGCCATGCTGCTCACTAACCCAAACATGCTTTTACCTAGCAGAGACTCACCACCAGTGAATCAGATCAAAAACCCATTTATCCTGTGCTGTCACAAAGCCCCATTCTGGGAGAACTGCATGCCTGGAACTTTCCAGGTGGTTGCGATAAGCTGCCCGTGTGAGCAGAAAAACAAACAGATCAGCTTTTAGATGCGATTTGAATTGCCCTGGATCGTTTCCGCAGCATCTGTGCCCACCCTCCATCAGAGCCTCGGGCAGCCTCCGAGCGAAACAGGCCATTCGGTGCTATCAAGACAACCAAATGTCAAGCAAAGAATTTAGAAAGTGTCAGCAAACAATACTGGAGTTGTTGGGATATTGGGAAGTATCTTGAGCAGCTGCAGCTGGCTAAAGTACATAAACGGGAAGAACGATTAACCCAGCACTGTGCACACCACTGATCTCACACGCACAGACCAGAGAGGCAGGTGCCTAAATGTCATCTCCTGGCTTGTTTCTAAAGCCCAGGTAACAGATTTCCATACCCTTATGAGATGTGGTAGAGAAAAAATGTTGAATGACCTACTAGATTGTCTGTGGAGTCAGGTAACTCCAGCGTGAAGAGTTACTTTCACTTACCCACAGAGAAATGGAATTAAGTGCCCTGCCTCTAAGTGCAGAAAATAGTCCAGTCCCAAGTCAGTTGCTTCCCTTCATGGTTTTCCTGAATATAGTCTAATTTTTACTTTCTAATTAATTATTTCTAATTGGAGCCATGTTACATGAGTCCCCATTACCTGAAACCAGAATTTCACAGGCTTCTTGGTCCATTCCTGCTCTTGAAGCCAACAGTATCGCTAGCTCCAGCGCAGACCCTAATCACGAGATCCAGTGTATAGGTGCTAGAAAGGTGAAGACATGTTCATAGGAAACCTGTATTGCTCCTTCCACCACCCCCAGACAATCTCAAAGGCTGTTCAGCCTGGAGAAGAGGAGGCTGAGGGGAGACCTCATTGCTCTCTACCTGTAGGGTGATTATAGTCACGCAGGTGTTGACCTTTTCTCCCTAGTGACTAGCAATAGGACAAGAGGAAATGGGGTCAAGTTGCACTAGGAGAGATTCAGATTGGATACTAGGAAACATTTCTTCACTTAAAGAGTGGTGAAGCCTTGGAACAGGCTGCCCAGGGAGGGGGTGGAGGCACCATCCCTGGAGGAGTTCATAAAACAGACAGACATGGTGTTTCAGGATATGGGTTAGTGGTTGGGAGTTGTAGGACAGATGGTTGGACTTCATCTTGAAGGTCTTTTCCAACTTTGCTAATTCTATGATTCTGTGAGAAGAAAGGAAGCCCTGTGGCAATAAAGCTTACATCTCCCTCTCTTTGCTTGCACTGTTATATGGGATGGACAGGTACCAGAAATTTGCAGACATGGGGCACCACCCAGACACATCTGACATCTCATCTGTGATCATATGACAGGAGAAACTGTGTCAGTAGTTTCCAAAACTAGCTTTGGTGATCTTCTTCATCTGGTCTGCACCTCAGACAGTCCTTGTAAGTTTGAAGCTGAGGCAGTATATGGCAGCTCAGGGACTACCCTGTGCTTGGGCTTGAATTCAAGGATCACAAGAAAAGCACAGACTCTCACAGTCACCAAGGCTGGCTGTGGCAGCTGAGGTGGGGATAGCTGCAGAAAGCAGCCAGCAGATGCAAAAAGCCCATGAAAAAGAAAGAATAATCAGCCCAAAGGTGTAAAAGGAGACAGATTTCTTACAAACCACACTTTTCCTGTAGTGCTAACAAATTGTGCTTGAGAAACCCACCTCTTCTGTTAGAAAAATTCATCCAGCTTGCTCCTTCCCTTGAGAAAATTTAGGAGCCCAAAGTGAGTGCAAACAGATGTGAGGATGTCAGAGGCTGTAAAAGGCAGGAGAATCTTTATGGGAAATGGCAGCCCTGTAGAAATACACCCAGGATTGACTTTGAAACTTAATGGTGAGAAGTCTGAGCTGAACACCAGGGACGATGTCAAGGGGGGTGGCTGTCATAAAGCATCCAGACAGCTTACCTGTTCCACAGCTCACAGTGCCCCTGCTACCTTCTCGGGAGCCAGCGGCTGTAACTCTCCCTGCCTGGCTGCCAGACCTTCTGCCACCACTCCCAGGAAATGGCATTTTCCTTCAGCAGACTGTAATGCAACAACAATACAATATTGAAGAGGAGTGTGGAATTAAATGTGGTCTCTAACTAGGTCTCCCCAGAGGCACTAGGTGCATTATTCATTTTCATATTTAATTCAGTCCAAAACTCCATTTGTGGATCCCGTGACGTGCGCTGACCTGAGGCGGCACAGAATCAAGGTTTCTCACCACAGGATGTACAGGGACCCACATCACAGGATAGAGAGAGCTTGGAGTGCCCTATTCAACTTCTTGGATGTTTTAAACTTAACTGCAGAGGCACATGCCTGGGTTCCCATGGCTCAGCAGCTTGCGACTGTGGTCTGAGCTTAAAGAGCTCTCTTGGTGCTCTCCAGGCTCAATTTTGAACACCCAACTGAAGTCTTCAGGAGCTGAGTTTTGAAATTACAAGTATTACTGGGTGATGGGTACTGTGAAAAATGAGGTTTATCTCAAACTGTGTCCCCAAGTTTTTTTCTTTTTTTCCTGGAATCTCAATTTTACCAGATGAAACCTACTTTATCTTAATGTAGCTGAATTTGCCATCAGTGATGGACATTGGTCCCACCAAAGGGAGGATGTTGTAAGCAGAAATTCATTAAGAACTCCAAGGCAATAGTGATGAGCACCGATGATAATAAAGAAATGAGGAGACAATAATTTCTTCTCGATAGCAGGACTTGAACAGCATGCAGTAACTAGGATGTAAATTCACATGAGGAACAGTCAGAGGGGAAACCAGTCTTTCCTCATCGCTCAGTGAGTGCTGTACACTGCATCCACTGAATGAGGCCGTGAAAGAGCAGGGTGTATTATCAGGTAATCAGCAGTATGCAAAGCAGACTGAATCAAAGTGGCACAAGACTCACTAATCCTGGTCTTTCCTATCTTTGTCCGCTTGACCTCGCAGCCTTAGTGTTCTTTGAACACAGATTTTGAGTTATAAATTCATGTTTATATTACAATACACTAATTTCCCCTCAAGACAAAATACACCAGTACAGGCACAGCACCTGACCCAGCAAGCTTACCACTAGGGAGGTTGTACTGGAGGAAGAGGATGAAGGACAAATAAAATAAGCTTAAATATATACTGCTATGTGTGTATGTGCATATGCACACGCGCACAGCAACGCTTTTAAATGTATATGTGTTACACATGCACTGATTTAAATAGCATTTTAAATGCATATTTACATGCACTGAGTATCCGCAGAATTGTGCTCTGTGGCTTGGCTCATTCGGACTAAATATCTAACTCTGATGATTTAGAGCTAAAAAATCTGGTGTTGGGTCAGAAAACCCTGGCAGGTCTTCAAAGACCCCAATAATTTGTTATTGTTACTGTTTTTGGAGAAGGACTTTGAGCTCTATAAGGTCCCTTTACATGGCTAGCAGTGAGTAATATTTACCATACGTGCGTCCTGACACACATGGCACGACTCCCATCCTTCAAGTCTTAATAGAGATGTTCTGTCAACATCTGTGGGCTGGCCTTGGGACACACGTATTTCCTTGTCTCGCTCTCACAGAGCAACCTTTGCTTCCAGCCTCCAGACTGGTTACTTTCTGGAGTTTCATTCACAGAATCAGACAACATCAGGGATTGGAAGGGACCTTGAAAGATCGTCTAGTCCAATCCCCCTACCACAGGAACATATCCAGGCAGGTTTTAAACAGCTCTAGAGAAGGAGACTCCACAACCCCCCTGGGCAGCCCATTCCAGTGCTCTGTCACCTTCACCATGAAGAAGTTCCTTCTCAGATTGATGTGGAACCTCCTGTGTTCCAGCTTACAACCATTGCCCCTCGTCCTATCATTAGATGACACTGAGAAGAGCCCTGCTCCATCCTCCTGACATCCACCCTTCCCATATTTATAAACATTAATGAAGTCACCCCTCAGTCTCCTCTTCTCCAAGCTCAAGAGGCCCAGCTCCCTCAGCCTTTCCTCATTAGGGAGGTGTTTGACTTCCTTCATCATCTTTGTTGCTCTACACTGGACTCTCTCCAGCAGCTCTGTGTCCTTCTTGAACTGAGGGACCCACAACTGGCCACAATATTCCAAATGTGGTCTCACCAGGGCAGACCAGAGGGGGAGAAGAACCTCTGTCGATCTGCTAACCACCCCCATTCTGATCAACTCCAGGATGCTGTTTGCCCTCTGGGCCACAAGGGCCCATTGCTGGCTCATGGTCATACTGTAGTTCACCAGGACCTCAAGGGCCCTTTCTCCTACACTGCTTTCCAGCAGGTCAGTCTCCAATCTATACTGGTACCTGGGGTTGCTCCTGTCCAGATGCAAGACTCTACACTTACCCTTGTTATATTTCATTAAATTTTCCCCTACCCAGCTCTCCAGCCTGTCCAGGTCCCACTGAATAGCAGCACAGTCTGCTGGGGTGTCAGCCACTCTTCCCAGCTTTGTGTCATCCACAAACTTGCTGACAGTGCTCTCTAATCCCTCCTCGAAGTCATTAATGAATAGATGTTGCCATTAATGAATGGACTGTTGCCAGTACCGACCTTTGGGGAACTCCACTAGGTACAGGCCTCCAACTAGACTCTGTCCCATTGACCACTACTCTCTGGATTCTGTCCTGCAGCCAGTTCACGATCCATCTCACTACCCAATAATCTAGACCACAGTCCCTCAGTTTGGCTGCGAGGATGCTGTGGGAGACTGTGTCAAATGTCTTACTGAAGTCAGGATAGACCACATCCACTGCTCTGCCATCATCTATCCACCTGGTTATGCCCTCATAAAAAGCATTTCATTGATTCTTTTCTGAAGCAGAAAATTACCTTTATGAAAAACAATGTGAGGGTTTATGAGAGCAACAACATCCTGGGAAAACCCCCCAAACACGGCTTGGCTTTCCAGAAAGCCCTATGTGTACGTACAGATTAACCAACCCAAGTGCCTGCAGTAGTGACTAACACCTCCCTTGAAGAAAAAGACTGGTTTTGTGTGATCTGCTGTGCCTAGCAAACCTGCCTTTCTTCATACTCAGCAGTGTAAATAAAGACTAATTGATCTGAAATCGGTGGTTACGCCAGCGATAAACTGGGGTGCAGCAGGATCTGATTCAAGCCCACAGGAGTGGATATACAGCTGTTAACAAATACGAGTATCACAGGCTAATTTTCCCTGTTGTCTTTATTCTGTTACTGGTTAGAGTTTCCCCTAGGTATTAATGACACTCAGAGTACCTGTCCTTCCTTCAAGGCCTGCAGTGAGTGGATGAGTGAAAGGAATAACTTTGCAATGGAAGAAACTGATGGACCAATAAGATGGACCAATAAATCAAGGACACTGCTCCTTTCACAATACTGGGGTAAGACAAGGAGGGCTGGCTGAGAGGAGGCAATATGCCCCATACTTCTGAGAGTCTTTGCAAGCCTCTTTTTAATTCTTCCTTATTTCACAGCTGCATTCAGTTGCTCCAGCCTTCCTGTACTTACTCAATTGTCAATCAGGGCTACCAACACTCTAGTGCCCAGTCTACAGCTGTCTGCTGTCACCCAGAATATTCTATTGAAGTCGTGCGTGGTATGTTGAAGGCATGAACTCCGGCTGTGGATCAAAGACATTTTATTAAGCATATAGTGTTGCTTATACACCTTTAAAGAGTTGATGCTAGCAAACTATAATCAAACTACACAAAAGAGTATTTTTCATTAACTCTGCAAGTTCATTATCTACACAGGTCACTGAGCTAGTACAACAGAATGTTTTGTGTTCTAAATTCTCCTTGTTCTGTCTGCTGCTTCTCTTGTTTCTCTACCAGTGTCTCTATGGCACTTTTGGTCCAAGTTTGTTTTCCAGATAGCTCTGTTCTCTGTAACTCCACACTCACGTGCCTGCAGCATGAGGCTCCGAGTTCCACCTTGAGCACCTTGCCTTGTCTGAAGTTAAATGTGGCATTTTCTTTTCCTATTTCTCGTATAATCTCCTCAAAGCAGATGCACTCAGCTCAGGAAATATCTACTACTTTCTATTCCTTGACGAAGGCACTTCCAAAAAAAGCACCTGTGTGTGTGACAGTGTTTGCTAGAGGCACCCTGGTAAATGGGCACTCTGTGTTCTTTCGGTTGGCATTCAGATTACAATGAATCATTGATAAAGCTAATAATGCACTCAGTCTAATCTAATATTACAGCGCAGTAGCTGCACCCAGTACTTACAGCACATGAATACACAAAAGTAATTAATTTTACTCTGTCGAAGTTAACTGCAGTTGAACCTTTCCAGGTTATGGAAGTTTGCCAAGGCAAGTCACGGAAACCATCACAGGGGCTGAGTTTTAAGCGGTTGGGCTAGACTCAGTGGCAGTTTAACAAAAGGATGTAAAACACATCTGATAAATCCCACACCGTCCATAATAGAGCTATCAACACCTCTGTGTAAGACTGAGCTACATGGGAGCATATTTCAGGCAGGCATTGTTGCTTCCCAAGTCTTTCATGGAGCTTGATGGATGTTTACTTTAAGCAGACTCACTTCATTTGCAGAGTAAGAGTAGATAATATGGGCCAGAAGTAATCATAGCCCTGCAGCCAGCCCCTGCGTTGGTATGTATCATAATAGCTCTTTGATGGAGTGGTGGAGTCATAGCCAGACCAAGCTTGGAGCCACTCATCCCCTGACGTGGCCAACTAAGAATTGCCTTTTAAATTAACACTTTTTTACTTAAATCAGAGCGTTACCATCCACCTTATCCTCCATTTAAGTAGACAGAAAACCCTTGTCAGGTATCATATCCCACCCAGGTGGAAATATTTAATTGAACTCAATTCTCTGACAGAGAAGCCAAGATCCAATTTAGCCCAAATTTATGCTTTTTTGTCAAAAGCACCACTCTGCTGACAGTATGTTGAGTTTTATAGTGGTAGCCATCCTGGACTGTTATTTTGAGTGTTCTGCTGGAAATCCTTTTTACCAGGACCATTTATTTAAACAGAGAAGATTGTTGCAGTCCCCCAAAATGGCTTTTTAACAGGGAAAAGTTTCTACAGAGTCAGCATTTTCTCTAAAGTTGCCATTAATTTTTATCAGCAACTTTCTTTATAGATCTCTTCAGGGATCTATAATGATAACAGAAGTAGTAATAGATGATAAACAATCATGAAAGGTCCTAGCCAACTCATTTCTATCCAGAATGATAGAGCCTGCCATCCACAGTTCTCTTCATCAGTTGAAGTCTCTTCTTGTTTCTGTGCTCATTTTCTTGCCATTTGGCCTGGCTTTCTTTAGCTTCTCTTTAGCTTCACATAAACAAGATTAAAAGAAGTTTTACAAAAGCATAAAAAAGAGAAATTATGCAATTTCTTGAGATGATCTTTCTCCTGGGTGAGAATGTCTGTCTCTTCAAAGAGACCAATTAACATTCTCATCATCTCCCTGGACTTAATCTAAATATGAATAAAATATCAAACCCTTCCTAAAATTGTTCTTTGTTCTTCTTACCACATTTAAATTAACTTTTTGACATTATGTCAGGCAGAACTTCAATATAAAATGCAGGACACATATTTGCCTAATGAAATCCTACCCCACGCATCCCTGGGGTCTGCTACTCTAACAGTGGACACCAAGGCTTCCCACAAAAATCCAGTGGTCATACATAACACTTCAGAACTGTCCCAAAAGTCTGGGGGATTGGGGTATCTGGATTATGACACATCATCTGTGAACATACAACAGACCTTTTCTTTGGTCTAACCCCAACTTTTTATAGGCTTAAAGAAAGGAGCACTGAACATCTCCGAGAAAGATGAAGAAAGTCTTGTATATGGGAACATTTGAAAGCTTCTTGCTCATTGTGGGGTAATTATGGTCATTTCCACACATAATTACCCAAACTGTTCTTGCAATCAATGCAATTGTGCTAAGTTGTTTAAAAATCAGCCTTAGTAGGGTTTGCCTGGTAAAACTCATTGCTTTTTGAAACGTAAATGCTGGTCTTATGTTAGCTGCCAGCAGGCCTTTAAAAGTAAATAAGTTTTCTTTTGTCTTCCTCCTTGTTTTATTCTGTGCCACTGTGTTTTCCTACCTTCATTACAGCTTAACTGTACTCAGAAAATCATCTGCAGCCTCCTGCAAAAAGCTATTGTGTGTGCCTGCATGTTATTGTAGGTTTCTCTTACATTTTCAAACCTATAAAAACTCTAGTCTTGATCACTGTGGAATTAAAAGAACATTTCAATATGTGAATATCGAGTCTGAGTAACTCTACCTGAGTCTTTGTTGGGCTGGTCACAAAAAAACCAGAGCTATTCACTGACTGCAAGCACACAGCCATGTTTTGGAGGAGGACAGCAATATGCCAGAAGTGTGCTCCCTCACAGCAGCTTCCACTGCATCCTTCCAAGGATTTAATACACTTCCTCTCCCTATCTGGCCTCGGCATCTCTGCCTGGCCATCCACCGTGCTGCTTTCATTTCCTTTCCAAAAAGCCATTTACAATCTCTAACTGTAGTTGGGTGCCCTATGCATCCTTGACTGCAGCTAGCACTGTTTCATAGGACCTGCTCGTGCTGCAGTGCTAGCAAGAACCATAGAATGTGTTGGACTGGAAGAGACCTTTAAAGTTCATCTAGTCCAACCCCCCTGCAATGAGCAAGGACATCTTTAACTAGATCAGGTTGCTCAGAGCCACAGCAAGCCTTTCCTTGAATGTCTCCAGGGCTGGAGCTTTTGCCACCTGTCTTGACTACGTGTTCCAGTGTTTCACCATCCTCACTGCAAAGAACTTCTTTTTAACATCAGATCTAAACCTACCTATTCAAGTTTAAAACCATCACTTCTCATCCTGGGGCCTATCCTCTGCAGAGAGAATGGCCCTGGGCTGAGGGGGCAAGACTGAGGGTGCAAGATGCGATGCGGCTGAAGAGTGCCACTTCCCCTCCATCCGCGCATTTAGCCTCGCTGACACCCTCCGTGCGGAGAGAGCCAGCTCCCTATCAGCTCAGCGGCTGGGTTATGCTGGGAGGTGATAATTGTCGAAAGGGTAGCAGTAAGTGCCGTGCTGAGTGTGAACATCCCCTGACAGGTCTCCGAAATCCTCTATCTGAAGGGTACTTTTTCACATCATGTTTTCTTTGTTAATAAAAGCTATTTGCTCATCAGTAGCAGATACTTGAGTCTCTCTCTCTCTCTCTCTCTCTCTCTCTCTCTTCTCTGTTTTATTTGAGCTAATAAAAGTCTCTTGTAGCCCTAAGGACATGGCAGGGCGAGGACTCACTCTAAGTCAAGAGGCACAAAACAGGATAGGAAGATGGAAACAGAGGGAATTTCATTAATCAAGCTCTTGAATTTGGTGTGGAGCACTGAATGAGTAGTGTGAAATGTGTTGTAGCGTGGAAGGGGCTCTCCCTGACTTCAGTGCTCAGAGGCATCATGTCAGAATCATAGAATCACAGAATCATTAGGGATTGGAAGGGACCACGATAGATCATCTAGTCCAATCTCCCTGCCACAGCAGGATCACCTAGACCAAGTCACACAGGAACACGTCCAGGCGGGTCTTAAACATCTCCAGAGAAGGAGACTCCATAACCTCCCTGGGCAGCCTGTTCCAGGGCTCTGTCACCCTCACTGGGAAGAAGTTCCTTCTCATATTTATGTGGAACCTCCTATGTTCCAGGCTGAGCCCCAGGCAGACCCTTGGAGAGCCGTGTGCGGAGCCAGGCTGAGCCCATCCTGCAGCACAGTCCCACTGTCATGAAGGCAGGATCTGACCCACATCTTTCTCTGAAAAGAAGCGACAAGCCTTAGCACAGCTACAACTGATTTTCCTCTTATCTGAAGATCTGTTACTTTCTGTGCCTCCCTTTGAGTGCAAAGGAGGTTATGTTGGAGTCATCTGTAACAGCTGCACTGTAAAATACCTCTGTCATAAGGTTTTAGGCAACCCAGATGAAAAAACCCCAGGTCTTTAAATAAAAATACATGTATTCCTGTGACATTTCTATACAACTGCAATTTTCAAGAGAGCCAAATGCTCATTACTGTACAGGCTGTTCTTTAGAGGCCAAACCTGACCTTTAGTCACAGAAAATTCCCATTTGGCCAGGACTATTCATACAGCCCACGGTTTTGTTTGAATTCTGCATTGACTGAGAAAATCTTAATCTAGGCTGGAAAAGTAATTACTTTTAAGAGTAGGACTCTTAGAAGTCCTGCACTGGTGGAGAAATGGCCCTGCCTGCAAGCTGAGGGTCTTATCCTGGATGTAGTATCCAGGAATCTACATTTTAGAAGAAAAGCGCTTTATGACAGCACATTGCAGCTGTCCACAGGAAGATGAGTGTAAAGAATAGCTCTGAAGAGGTTAATTGAACTAGGACTTAAAAGACCACTGTAATGTCCAACTTTTCCATGCGGAGGATCAAAGGTCAACATACATTCTTGCAAACCCTTTCTCCTCTGCTTTCAGGGTTGTAGAGATCATCCTTCCTCCAGTACACACTAACATCATACCCCTGGGGCAGCTGTATTCATTGTTGCTGTGAAATACCAGTTTCCCCCGCTTTTATTAGAAGCGAGCAGCTGGAAAAGATGAGGAGCCAGCAACATGTGATCAGATGAATCTGCGGGGACTTGCAGGCAGCTCTCCACAGATCACAGTTAGAAATTTCTAGACAGTTTGAAAACAACTGATCACACTGTTGCTCTGTGCACTGACACTGACACCCTTTAGTTGTGCCCAGAAGGATGTTTAGTAGGATTATATGAGTTAAGTTACGGGCTTTTTCTGAATTTTTCTGTTACTAATCCAAAGGCAGGCACAAACAACAGCCTAATGAGTGCTTGCAGAACACGGTGTTTCCAGAGCTGTACTGAAGTCTTGGCCTTTTGGATAAGATGTTGGTAAGTATGATTATTCATTTGAAAAACAAGAAAGGACAGGAAAAGCCTGCAAATCACCAAGGGGAAAATAATATTATTAAACTGGAAGGGGCATGAGCAGGGTAAGCAACAAAGCTGCAGAGAACTGGGAGCACCTGGCAGGGCTGTGCTGTGGCAAACTCTGACCAAGCCAGTTGGAACAGCTTCCCATGTTTTCCAAAAGAAAGTAAATGCCATCAATACCCTTTTCCAAGCTTATTTGTGCACGTGAAAGACGGGAAAGAAAGAGTCTTACTTCCATGCATGTCTTTTCAAAATGTCTTTCATTTACCTATGCACTAGGATTAGACAGGTACCTCATTATTACCTTAGTTTATTGATCAAAAAATTGTGTGTTTATACAGTCCAATGTGAAGAGATGCTTGGGCAACAGGGATGAAGGAACTTTGAAGTGGAAAATGCCCAGAAGGTACAGCTAGATGTTTTCCTTTAGCAACAGGAGCACTAGTCACTTTGGATGCCCACAGATTTGCCTAACTCTTGTGAAAGCTTTACATATGGATTCCTTGTCTCCCTGACACTTTATTCCATACATGAATTACTGTGAGTATTTCTTTGGCAGTTGGTATAGAAGTACCTCATATTCCGTCAGTGCCCATTTCAGTTTCAGGAAACATATTTAGATATTATGGATTATTACACAGTATCACAGAACATTCAGGATTGGAAGGGACCTCGAAAGATCATCTAGTCCAATCCCCCTGCCGCAGCAGGATCACCTAGACCAAGTCGCACAGGAACACATCCAGTTGTTCTTGCAATTAAACTAGCTCAACAAGTTTAACTGTTCAACCCGCTTAAGCTGAAGTCCATTTGTGATTCAGAACTTTCTGTTTTCTCCAAAGCAGGGCATACTTCAGTAAAGCTGCACTTCATTTCCCCTTTTCTGTAGATAGCAATGTCTTTTCTCTAAGCATTTTGCTTGAATTGATTTCCCAACCAAATGCAGAGTTTTGTCATCCTCGGGGTTCTGCAATGCTGCTGAGGCGGGCAGGCTCGCTGCTCTCATGTGTGTCGATGTGTGAAGCACATCTTGCAATGAAAATATTTTTTGCTGCTGCAAATTACAGGTTTGCTGGCATCGTGTCTTCGTGCTGTGCTAAAATAATCTCCTGCAGTCTATATTCAGTGTTTCTATTTATGCATCCTATATTTTGCTTAGCAGTGAGACAAAGAGAAAGCAGGCCACCATGGGCATAGTGTTATGAGGGTGTTAACGCTCTCCTCTCTGGGCTCTAGTAACCTGTCTGCATTGTGCGATGCTTGTTTTCAGCACTGCGTTTAGAATTACTCTATTCTCTGTGGAGAATATGGGTTTGGACTCAGAAATAAGTAGATTCTCAATTAGAGTTCTGTCTCCTGCTTTTCCCTCAAAGCCTCAGCTATAACCAAAGGGAATAATGGAAAATCTCTTACTGTCAGATTATTTGCTGCTGAACAGCTCCAGCACGTCTCTCCCCTGCTGGCTTTGAGTCCCTCAACAGCTACAGAGGGAGAGTCAACACCTGCGAGCTATTGGGTCTGGGTGCCCATGCCAACTGCATCTGACACATGCCAGCCCCTTCCCTCTCTCCAAGTCAGAGAGGCTCTCAATGGTCTTTTTGGGAGCCCTACCATCCTTTGCAAGCTTTATAGTTACGGATCTTTCAGGAAAAAAGGCCAACTGAAAAGGGTAAAAATGAGATTTTGCAAAGACCTGTGATCTTATATTTACTTTTTCTTCTCATTCCAACCCTCCATTAGTCCTGGCATGCTTTGATCCCACATGGGATACTCTCAATTGCTTGTACTTGGATGTAGTGTTCCCTACACATTTCTGGTATTGCACAAGCACTAAACCAAGATTTAACATGGAATAAAGAGGAATAAAAGCTACTGCCCAGCTGGCTCACATCTTTACACAGCAAAAAAATGCTTACAAGAGCCCTCACTGCTTCACTCCAGTTGCCTGTTGTGATCTGGCTGACAGAAACCTCCAGCTGTGGAAAAATTGGTTTAAGGGTCCTGGAAATGGGATAAGAGTTTACTTGCAAATTAGACTGTGTAAGCTATCATCACTGACTAATTACATAACTCTGCTTTTAGGTATGAGCATTTATTATACCAAACAATTCTGAAAGAATCTCTATCTAGGTGGAGAATGAAGACATGAACGTTTAGTGCCTTTTCTAATGTTTGAATGATCTGAGGGCAGAACTAATTTTACACAACCTTAGCAGTCCAAATGGCATGTAGGATCATAATGTGTGCTTTCTCTACACTGAAGGAAGACAGACAGATGCAGCCACAAGGTGATTCATACAGCTTCTTCACAGACAGCTAGTTGACATGAGATCACAGCATGTCATGGGAAAATGGCACATTGTATATACATGGAGAGGTTTACATTAGCCCGTGACTTCAGTGCCACAATATAAACTGTGTAAGCATTTCCAGTCTTCAGAACAGTATGGTACACCCTTCATAGCCTAATTGTGGGCAATCTGTTTTCGTGTGACCATTAAAAAAAAATCAGTCTTCATGCATTCCTGTTGCCAGTTTCTAGCAGGAACCCATTTGATTAACTGAGATGGTTTTGCCTGTTTTGTCAACAAAAGTAAAGAAGCAAGCATCCCCCCATATCTTTGACAACTACCTTCCAGGGTGAAACTCGCTCCCAGGGTGAAGGAGTGTTTCACTGGTGTAAATTACAACCTAGGAAAAAGCTAATGGCGAGAGCGTTCTGGTAATAATGGTGATGCTGGATTGACAGCACACGGAAGGAGAGGGCGAACTGGAAAGCAATCACACCAGAGCAATGGGAGGTTGCCAGCAATGAAAAGATTCAGCCCCCAAAAATGTAAAATCATGCAAAAAGGAAAAACAGGAATACAGAAAGCAAATAAGAGATGTCAAGAAATCAAAAGATTTCATAAAAATAAGTTTATTGTCATTTTATCCTCCTCTCAGGCAGATTTTTTCCAAGTAACCAAGTAGTAGAGTTGTCACGAGGCAGGTGGAAAATCAGAAACAGGAGTGTGTCATGAGAGCTCTGCTGTCAGGCTGTAATTCAGCACCATGAAAAGGATTTACATTGCTGACAGTGGAACATTTGTCATCATGACTAAGGTAATTGCTCCATTGAGTCCTGTCTCTAGCAGTGGGCAGTACCAGAGGCTTCACAGGAAACTGCCCTGCTATGAAGACCGAATGCATGTGTGAGTGTGCAGATCCTTCTGTGGTCAATGGGTAGTACATTGCATCACTTGTTTGTGGTCTTCCTCAGCTCTGTAGTTACATGGATTTCTTATTGATCATAAGCTCATCCAGCCTTTTGTAAATATCAACTAAGTATCTGGTTGTGACAACGAAATCCGGTCACAAACACCATCAGATTCATGGCCCAGATCTGACAGCTAAATAAGCAGTGAACTGGGGTGACCTAAAGCTTAAAACACACACCCCTGGCATGGCAGAAAGACCTCCTCCACGTGAGCAGCGTGTCATCAGTTATTGTTCTGATCAATAATTTTGTCCCAAATCTCACAACCTTTACTCGGTTCTAACCAAGCCTTCCCTAGTGTGGGACAAAGCAATGGCAAAACTAGGATCTCAAGATCTCAGTTGCTGTCAGCACTGACGGTGCAACAGCACAGAACACTTCTCAGCCTGGAAGGCTGGTCAGCTGTTGTTCTTCACTGGGCTCTGCGTTCTGTAGTTGCACAGTCAAATGCACCCATGTAGAGCTAGTCGAAACGCACCTACACAGCCAAGCACTACAGAAGAACCTGCTTGCTTAGCAGCATGGCTGCCCTTTCACTGCTTCAAACAGAAACCTGGACTATCTCAGTGACTGAACTGCATTGAACTTTGAAGGAAAAAAATATTAAAAATTGAAAGGGTTTTGATGTCCAGCCTCAGTTCTAACCCTTGAGAAACAAATGCAGTGCAGAAATACTTTCCAGAAAGCAATGAGTAGTGCTGCAGTCTCTAGAGAGGACTCATGCAGCTCTTGTGGTAGACTGTATCTGCAGTGAGGATAGGATTAGGAAGGAGAAAATGGTCTCCCAAAAGGTAGGTGAAACCCTAACCCTTCCTTCTAATCATCAAGATGCTGTGACTCATTACCCTTGGGTGAGAGGAAAACTCTGTCTGTATATCTTGGCCAGAACTGAGTGCAGAGGGGGTGGCAAAGTGAGTGAAGTCTTAGGTGTCATGTGTTTGGCTGAGCTAAGGCAAAAATAGAAAGGAATCAAGGGAAAAGAAACCCTATAAAGATAAGGGGGAAAAAAAAAGCAACACCAATACACGAAGTGTCTTCTACAGAACTTGAGGCAGACACAGTCCTCGGGGAAGCCAAAACCACTGATTCCTGCCTTGATTACTTTGGCAAATTCTAGAATGAAGGAAGCTTAGAGGCTAACTCAAGACATATAATTCTAGAAATTAACAGCTGTGGCCTAAAACACAGGTTAAATGCTTTAAACCAACTCAGTTGTTTTTTTTTTGAGAAGGTCAGCGTGCCACCCAAGAGCTCCCTTGTGTAGCACGTCAGAAGAGAAGCCAGATGGAGGACTTCCATGTGCTACCTTGCATGGGGAAGGAATGTTTGAGACCAGCAGTTATCTTCCAGCCTTGTTGCATCGTGGCCAAACCAGGAACATCCTGGTATGCTCAAGACTATTTAGAGCTCGATGTCAAAGATTTAAATATGAACTACTCCTGAGGAATCTCACAGCACTGCAGGCATTGCTTCTCTCTATGCAATGAGGGGTTGCAAGTTTTGGGAACTGTTGGAGACATTAGTTGAGCTGGATGTTCCTGCCCATGGAAAAGTTGCTGTTACTAACTTGTCAGCTTCCTGCAAATAAGTAAGATGTCGCCACTTCACCCCAGAGGAGGTCTNAGCAATGAAAAGATTCAGCCCCCAAAAATGTAAAATCATGCAAAAAGGAAAAACAGGAATACAGAAAGCAAATAAGAGATGTCAAGAAATCAAAAGATTTCATAAAAATAAGTTTATTGTCATTTTATCCTCCTCTCAGGCAGATTTTTTCCAAGTAACCAAGTAGTAGAGTTGTCACGAGGCAGGTGGAAAATCAGAAACAGGAGTGTGTCATGAGAGCTCTGCTGTCAGGCTGTAATTCAGCACCATGAAAAGGATTTACATTGCTGACAGTGGAACATTTGTCATCATGACTAAGGTAATTGCTCCATTGAGTCCTGTCTCTAGCAGTGGGCAGTACCAGAGGCTTCACAGGAAACTGCCCTGCTATGAAGACCGAATGCATGTGTGAGTGTGCAGATCCTTCTGTGGTCAATGGGTAGTACATTGCATCACTTGTTTGTGGTCTTCCTCAGCTCTGTAGTTACATGGATTTCTTATTGATCATAAGCTCATCCAGCCTTTTGTAAATATCAACTAAGTATCTGGTTGTGACAACGAAATCCGGTCACAAACACCATCAGATTCATGGCCCAGATCTGACAGCTAAATAAGCAGTGAACTGGGGTGACCTAAAGCTTAAAACACACACCCCTGGCATGGCAGAAAGACCTCCTCCACGTGAGCAGCGTGTCATCAGTTATTGTTCTGATCAATAATTTTGTCCCAAATCTCACAACCTTTACTCGGTTCTAACCAAGCCTTCCCTAGTGTGGGACAAAGCAATGGCAAAACTAGGATCTCAAGATCTCAGTTGCTGTCAGCACTGACGGTGCAACAGCACAGAACACTTCTCAGCCTGGAAGGCTGGTCAGCTGTTGTTCTTCACTGGGCTCTGCGTTCTGTAGTTGCACAGTCAAATGCACCCATGTAGAGCTAGTCGAAACGCACCTACACCGCCAAGCACTACAGAAGAACCTGCTTGCTTAGCAGCATGGCTGCCCTTTCACTGCTTCAAACAGAAACCTGGACTATCTCAGTGACTGAACTGCATTGAACTTTGAAGGAAAAAAATATTAAAAATTGAAAGGGTTTTGATGTCCAGCCTCAGTTCTAACCCTTGAGAAACAAATGCAGTGCAGAAATACTTTCCAGAAAGCAATGAGTAGTGCTGCAGTCTCTAGAGAGGACTCATGCAGCTCTTGTGGTAGACTGTATCTGCAGTGAGGATAGGATTAGGAAGGAGAAAATGGTCTCCCAAAAGGTAGGTGAAACCCTAACCCTTCCTTCTAATCATCAAGATGCTGTGACTCATTACCCTTGGGTGAGAGGAAAACTCTGTCTGTATATCTTGGCCAGAACTGAGTGCAGAGGGGGTGGCAAAGTGAGTGAAGTCTTAGGTGTCATGTGTTTGGCTGAGCTAAGGCAAAAATAGAAAGGAATCAAGGGAAAAGAAACCCTATAAAGATAAGGGGGAAAAAAAAAGCAACACCAATACACGAAGTGTCTTCTACAGAACTTGAGGCAGACACAGTCCTCGGGGAAGCCAAAACCACTGATTCCTGCCTTGATTACTTTGGCAAATTCTAGAATGAAGGAAGCTTAGAGGCTAACTCAAGACATATAATTCTAGAAATTAACAGCTGTGGCCTAAAACACAGGTTAAATGCTTTAAACCAACTCAGTTGTTTTTTTTTTGAGAAGGTCAGCGTGCCACCCAAGAGCTCCCTTGTGTAGCACGTCAGAAGAGAAGCCAGATGGAGGACTTCCATGTGCTACCTTGCATGGGGAAGGAATGTTTGAGACCAGCAGTTATCTTCCAGCCTTGTTGCATCGTGGCCAAACCAGGAACATCCTGGTATGCTCAAGACTATTTAGAGCTCGATGTCAAAGATTTAAATATGAACTACTCCTGAGGAATCTCACAGCACTGCAGGCATTGCTTCTCTCTATGCAATGAGGGGTTGCAAGTTTTGGGAACTGTTGGAGACATTAGTTGAGCTGGATGTTCCTGCCCATGGAAAAGTTGCTGTTACTAACTTGTCAGCTTCCTGCAAATAAGTAAGATGTCGCCACTTCACCCCAGAGGAGGTCTAGGAGGACTGTGCCTGGCTAGCCTGGGGAGGGACGATCGGAGACTTCTGGGCAAGAGGTAAAGGCTGCAATATGCTGCTTCACAAGGATCACACTGTAAATCACAGTAAACAGCAAACTTGCCAGAGATGTTGGCAGGAAGATGGAGCTGGTCACAAGTGCAGTGTTCATGGTGAAACTGCAGTGGCTCAGTGCTCAGGAGAGCAGCTGAACCCAGCATGAAAAATTCAGCTGCTGACACTAGGGAAGACCAGGCTGCCTTGGAGTACCCTGCTCACGTCCTCTGCCCTCGGGTAGACAAGCTGGTAGATCTGTGTCTGCTGGTCCCCAGTGAGAGCAAATAACTCTCACAAAAATCCCGCCTTCCATCATGCCAGCAGGGGTGACGCAGTTCTGGAAACCTGTCCCTGCACAGAGGTCCTGTGTCCTAGTGCTGCTCTCACAGACTAAAGGCAACCAATCATTCCTCATGGGCCACCACCTTCTTCCTTTGACACCACCACCATGACACTGCACACACCAACACTCCCACCAGAGCTCAATTTGTGTGTGCTCCTCTTGAACTCAGTGATGATCAAAGCCAAATGAAGCCTCTCCAAAAGGATGTGTTTGGGCTCTGAGAGCACCCACAGCTGTGACTTTCCTTGCCTGAGGAACCTATTTCAGCCTCCTGAGGCTATCAGCCTCTGGTCCAGTGACACTGCAGCAGGACCAGTCTCCAGCTCTCACATCCATGGGTCCCACTGAGACAGACCCACTTGTGGGCTCACAACCTGGCCTGGCCACAGCCTGTTGCCAGAGAAGCACCTAATGCAAAGAGCTGTGGCTGCCCAGTTGTCCTACTGCTGCCTTGCTCAGGGTTGGGGTGTTGGGACAGGTCGTGCCCTGAAACCACGGGAAGCCCCTGGCCTGTGCTTCCCGCTGCCAAGATGGTTTTGTGGCCCCAGGAGAGTCAGAAGTTATACACTACAAGTCCAGCCAAGGAGGACACCTCTCTCACTGTCTTTGTCCAACACATGCTTGTACCAGACATGCAATGCCTGCCATATTGCAGGTGGCAGCATGCAGTAGGTGTCATGCCTGCCCAGGAACTCCTCTTTTGCTAGGTGCAAACACACACTGCCTCCAGGTCCACTGATCTCCTTGCAGTTCACTGGAGGCAGGCCAGCAGGTATTGCAAGAGACTCCTGTGGAGAAGCACTCCGCTTCCACATATCCCATGGACAGAGTGACAGAGGTTCCCTCTGGCCCCTCCCCGTCACACAGATGGCTCGCTTTTTTAAATGCCTTTCAGTGGCCAACAGTACTCAACTGTGGCATAGGGATTTGCAAGAAGATAAGTCACAGGCCCTGCTGCGACGCTTCTGGGGATCCTGTATCATCAGAGGCAGACTGTGGCCATGGTGACCATTGAAATGGGACCCCGACGGGCACCAAGCAACTCCCTCACCAGCCTTCATCATCCACATCTATTTGTGAGGGAACCTGTACACACTCTTCAAATGAGCCACCCTAGGAAGTAATGGGCCAACTGGTGGATGAGGACTTTGAGATGCAGCCAGTGTGTCACCATGAAAATTCCCACCATGACTTTAATCTTTTCACATCTGGTGATATTAATTAAAGAACCCTCAAGCACTTGTACCTTTAGGCAGTGTTTCCCCCTACCCCACTGTTCTCACATGCATAACAGCAAAAACATTCTTGCTCAAGCCTTCCAGAAACCATTTCACCTTTGGGCAGAGTCTAAGCACATAACCTCTCAGCCCAGAAAAACAGAAATGT
Source organism: Rhinopomastus cyanomelas (assembly GCA_013400115.1). Classification (NCBI taxonomy): domain Eukaryota; kingdom Metazoa; phylum Chordata; class Aves; order Bucerotiformes; family Rhinopomastidae; genus Rhinopomastus; species Rhinopomastus cyanomelas. Next base: position 1,368,084 of record VXBP01001909.1, on the reverse strand, counting down.
CAGGCTGTTCTGAGTAACAGAGGAGGAAAGCCCAGGGGATCAGAATGGAAACAGCCTTGTGCAACAGATAGTCTGATGCTTTTCACATTGCTGGATTTTAATTTCTTTTTCTAACAAACTGAAGCTACCTAAGGATACAGTGATGGCAACTGTCCTTCAAAAAGGGCTAACTCCAACACACAGGTATCCATTGTGCATCTTGCAGCTCTTCATCTTTAGGCATCTGCTTTCCAGAATGGTCTGCGGAATTTAAATACTACATGCAGGAGTGGAGTTTCAGGTGTTCAAGCTCATAAACCAATCTTTTGCAGACTTGTGGAGCCTTACAAGTTTAATGGCATCTGACATATGTTTAGGAGCAGCTTTTTTGATTCAAGCACCCAGATTAACTATTTCTTTCGCTTTGGGGCCAGAAATAAACCTATTTAATTGATTTAACAGATTTTCTTTCTTGCAGTAGGCATGTTCTGTGGCTTTAGTTCTTTCTTGCAGTAGGCGTGTTCTGTGTCCTTTAGTTCTAGATCTCTTGAATTTTCTACTCATGCTTTTTTTATTGACTACTACATTGCATCAGATGAGATAACTCCAAGATGCCTGAGATGTTTGAAACATCGGTGGAAGCCATCATCTTTAATGGTTTATGACATGCCAATAATTTGGAAAGTTTTCCACCTAAACATTGTTTACCGGTAGCTTGCCACCTTAACTTAAATCAGTGATGCTGCATCTGTATCAGACAGCTCCATTTGACACTAATCCATTATTGGAGCCTTGTCATCATGGTACCCCTCCACTTAAATATCCTGTCACTTTAATCTGCAGTTTAATTATGCTGCAGATTTGAGAAAATCCTAATCTGGATTTCTGACAGGATAGACACTCCTTAACTTGCTGTACTCAATAGAATTGATGGCAGTGGAGGACAAACATTTTTCACAAGGAGGAAAGAGAAGCCTATTCGTGTCCTGTGCAATTTCTATCTCAGCTATACTAATATATAAGATACTTTTCAGTTATATACTAATATTTATTAGTATTGCCCAGCCTAAAGACATGTTTTGCTGGCAGTGAGTACTGCAGACATTTCTGTTCATCGAAGGCTTTTATCCTTACTTCTGTAGCTGCAAGTCGGGATGAATTTCCGTATTACATTTTCTCCACTGGGAAAACTGACCGAGACAGCTCTTCTCTTCCTGCCCTATGTCACTTGTTCCTGCTGCCACATCAATCACCTGCTGTGCTTGTTGTGCAAATGCAACCATCTGTGGGGCAACACTGTAAGCCCCATCAGTGAAATCAGAGGTGCTAAAAAGAAAAATAATATATTAAAAAACAGGCAAGACAGTGGAGCTGGAAAACGTAGGAAGTGGTGAATCCCTGAACAAAGAGTGTTCTTCAGAACAACATGAAAGAAAGGTCGGGGACATGCATACATCAAGAGAGGAATGGTTGAGGATGTCTCTTTTTCCCCTAAAAATGATGGGCTGGAGACAATCAGGAAATACGAAATTATCTACAGGAAAAGGTTTGGCTTTGACAATTTCATTTCTAAGAGACACTCGGGTGGAAACATGGAAACATGTACCTGTCATACCTGGTACTGTTCCAACAGAAGTCTAAAGAAAAGACCATGAACACGGAAATTCTGGCCCAAGGCACTGGGTGTTACAGTAGCCTTTCGTGCGAGATAGCAGTGTTTTATATGTAAATACTGAAACTATACAGAGGCCAGCAGTCCCTACAAGCACAGATTATGAGAAGGATGTACTAAATTAAGATAAGGTTGTCTGTGCCCTTGCTCCATTCCTTACTGCTGAGAGAAAAAGCACTTTTTTCCCCCAGTCCTCATGCTGATGCAATTTTCACCCCTACACATTTGAGAGTATGTGTTTATGTCTCCTTAGAACATTCCAGATGCTTTGCTTGAAGGCCAGTGGCTTTATATTCTGATATAATACTTTGTCATTTTCTGCCAGCAGCTGAATTAAATAGCCAAGACGTTTCAATCCTAGATGTTCTCCAAATTTTCTCTGGATATTTTGTTTTTGTAAGTGTTGTCTGTTTCACAAAACACAGTGTGCATGAAGTATTTCCTCTTTGTTAAAGGGTTGGGGCAGCCCCTACCTTTCTGGAACACCTCTTTGTCTCTTCTATAACAATAAGCAGGCAAGCTAGCAAACAAAGAGTCTTTTCTGCCTGTGTTTTCTGAATGCTATTAATTGACTATTTTGAATACTTCTGATGAAAAACACCTCCTTGGCTACAGGCTTCCTGATGCCCAGTTCTCAGGAGAGGTTTGCTTTGTCCCTCATCAGCTGCAAGGAAAAAACATCTGACCACCACAGTGACCGCTCAATCTCCTATTGCAGAATTCTGAAACACTTGGCTTCCGTTCCACTCCTTTTCTTCATCCAGCATTAGCCAAGAGTCTTCAGAATATTCACACTACTTTGATGAATCCCTCTGGACATTTAGAAGGTAATATCTTACTGCATTGCTTCTGTTTTATGGATGGCTGCACGTTTGATTTGGTAAAATGGTTTGCTGCTCCTGTTTGAACCAAAATTTGCTTGCTATTTGATCATGCTATTCTATACATGAGTCTTTCTGTTCTCCTCTTTGTTTCCCCCTCCTCATTCATTTCCAGTCTTGCCTTTCCTCTTTTTTGCCTCATTTTACGAACTTCAGTTATCTAATTCCAAATACCAGATCTGTACCAAATCTCAAACATAAGAAAGTGGCCAAGATTTTACCTTGCCAACAGTTACACTTAATATTCTGCATAATTTATCCAGACAACTATGATGGCACCAGTTACATGCTTTAAGTGACATGTTCTCACAGTGCTGGATTCCAAGGAACTCACCAGTTACAAAACCAGAAGGAACTGCCATGGTTTGTACACAACACACCAGAATTCCAGTACAATCTCATTGCTGTTACCCTAATTTTCCACTTCCCCTCCCTGTTTGTGTAATCACTTATTCGGTTGTTCCAGATTAAGTACCTTGCCATGAATTAGACATTAGGAAAAATTTTATTGAAAGGGTCATCAGGCTTTGGAACAGGCTGCCCAGGGTGGGACACACCCCTGGATGTGTTTAGTTGTGTAGATCTGGAGCTTAGGAACAGGGTTTAGCAGTCGGTTTAGTACAGTTAGGTTAATGGACTCCACAGTCTTAAAGGTCTTTTCCAACCTAAATGCTTCTATGGTTCTGTGACTCGCTCTTAACTGGAGGTCCTGGAAGCAGTCCTGTTGATTTAAATGGAACTATGGACATGAAGAAAGGTAAGCCCTCACCCTGCAAATCCTGCAGGAGAAGCATGGCATACTTTATTCACTGCACTTTATTTGCACACGTTAAATGCACGTTAAACTTTCAAGGTTTCATACCAACCGAATGGAAGCACCACCTGTCATGTAGAGGAACGGGATAAACGCAAGATTAGGGGAGCTGAGAGATGACACGAGACATGAGAGAATGATCACCTAGAGAAAGAAATATCCAAAGGCACACGTTTAAGACCCAATATAATATTAAAGCATGCAAATAATTCTTACAGTATGCCAAAGGACAGAGATTCTGACCTGGCCAGGAGTGGGGGTGAGGAGGGGCGGGCAGGCAGTGCGGGAGGGCTGCAGACAGGGAATCCCGGGAATGTCGGTAGTGGAAGGAGACAGGAAAGCCGAATCACGGGGACGGGAGGGACACGGGGATAGGGCAGGGTCAGACCGGGTCTTTAGGTACCGACCCGAGAAATCGAGGGTTGCCCGCAGACAACCACACGGTCATGTCACCGCCCCCGGGGAACTGACCCCTCCCCGGCCCTGCCGAGCACCAACACTTCCCCCGCCTCGAAGCAGCGCCCGGAGCGAAGGGCGGAGCTACCGCTGCCGGGGCCGCCCCTCCCCAGATCTACGGCAGCGGGAGGCCCGAGGGGAGGTGAGGAGGGGTGAGCTGGGGGCGGCCCCGGCGTGCGCGTGAGCTCAGCGCGTCGCGGGCACCCGCGGCCGGGNCTTCGCTCCCTGCCCCCCCTCCCCCCACACTTTTACACACACGGACACACACAGGCACAGAGCTGTTTCCCACACGGGGCTGGGCGCAGCGGTGCTGCTTCCTTTCGTTGACTGGTAGGTACTGGGGCTGGGGCGGGAGGGAGTGTGGAGGGGCCCGGCGGTGCGTGGGGCGTTACCCGCCTTGGGCCTCCGCTGGGAGCCGCCGCCGCCCTGAGCGTGGCGGAGGGTGAGGGGTGGAGCGGAGTCTTGGAGCCGGAGCCGCCTCTGGGCGGAGGAGCCCGGGCGGGAGCGGGCCCGGGCGGGTCCCCGCTGCGGCCGTGGCGGTCGCGGCCCGGGGGTGTCCCAGGAGCAGGGGGGAAGGCGGCGGTGGACGCGGCTGCTCTGCGCATTGCTGGCGGGTGAAGTCATCAGGCCCATTGTTTCCCCTTGGCGCCCCCCGGGCGGAGCGAGGGGCCAATCCCGCCCCGAGACGCGGTGCAAGAAGCGGAGGGGAGGCCCAGCCGCCCCCCGACCCAGGGTATCTGGGAAGCCGCTGGTGAGTTTCGTTTGCCCTCGGCGAGGGAAGGTGGGTGGGAGGTACCGCCTGGGTGGGCCGCGGCGGCGCAGGGGGCCCCGGGCGGGTCCTGGGAACTCCCGCACTTAAACTTGCTGGGCAGGGGAAGAGCCGTGCCGGCAGCTGCGGGCCTGCAGTGGTGCCCGGGGACAGGGTTGTGCCGTCCCCGGAGTTTCCAGCTTAACCTCTCGGCTCCGGTCATTCGGAGTGGTCTCGAGTGCGTGGGATGCGCCACATCCCGGCTGCAAAGGCTAAGGCTGGTGGGACAAGCAGCGGCGAGAGCAGCGACCTGCTGAGAGATTTCCTTGCCCAGATCTCTCTGCAGAGCTGGGAGGTTTCCACCTGGCAGGGCACAGTGTGCATTGTAGCTACCGCAGGGGCATCCTGCGGGGAAAGGGGAAAAGGAGTAGCAAACGCTGAGAGTCAGTGTGAGTGTAAGTGAGCTGAAGGGGAGGTGTCTCTGCCTTTCGCCGTCTGCTCCAGCGCTCGCTGACAGAAAGAAATGGGACTTTGCCAGAGGGGTGGTAGTCGAGCAGAGTTATGAGGCTATTCTAGTGGGGCTGTAGTAGAACGTAGCTATTACTGAGCAGAGAAATCAAAACCTGAAGCCTTCGTGCCCTTGTGGTTGCTGAAGGGAAACGTGCCTGTGCTCCTCTGTGAGGAGCATAACAAATCTTGTTCCTGTTAAAAGTGCTGTAGTTGACGCTGGTACTGATTAGTACCAATCTTAATTATCGTCAAGAACAGCGTGCTTTTTAAAAGGCGGGGGGCAGTTTGGGAAATCTTGCAGGATTTAATTTTGTAGTCAAAACTAATCGGACTCACTTGCGAGAACTGGGGATCTTCCTTCAGAGCTTTTATTTTTAAAAAGTACACTTTTGTTGTCGTCCAGAGAACCATATTTCAGTATCTGATTAAATGTTTTTTGGTTTAATAGCTGGGTCAAATTGCATAATAAATTCTGAATTGCCCAACTAACAGAATTCACTTGCATGCTTAGAAGTGATGGCTGTGTAACATTACTTAACAATTTCTAAAATCTTACTATTATTTAAGTGCTTCTAGTTACAGCTTTCAGAAAGCTGAGAAACCAATTTTTTAAAAAATAATTGCATGTAAACTAGGCCCATTTGGTCCAGAAAATGAAAATGAAAGTTTTTCTTTTGCCTAATGACGGTAATGTTGCTCTTCAAAATGAGCTCAGTAAAAGGCTTGTATGTGCCTAACTCTGCTGTATGAACCTTTCTGCAAGGATGCCAGAGTTTCAACTCTGCTTTACACAGTTCAGCTTTTATGAAATGCTGGATGTTGGAGGTTATATTTGTTGTCAGTTGTTTTTGAGGACATCAGCTCATCATTTCCAGAAGAGGGAGTTGAAATGTGTATGCATAGTTTTCTTCTTTCCCCTTCCCCTTACATCTGCCAGACAAATGGTACATTTCTTACGCAAAGCAGTCATCAGATTTTGATTAATTATGTTAACTGAAGCTCAAGAGGAAGGAAGGTGCTTGACAGATCTGTTTGTTTACCTTCGCAGTGTGTACAAATCCTGGTGTCTCCATTAGTGAAGGAATCATTAAAACTCCCTTAGCTGTGGGATTCATGGTTACCATTAATATATGCATTAGGAAAACTTGTTTTATGTGAGTATTATCAAACTGTGAAAGAACCCAAGCCCTTGAATCTTCTGGCAGCCGAGTAGAGCCCTTTGTGGTGGAAAATGCGTATACCTTTTTGTTTTCCCCCCAGTTACTGATTTACAGCATTTAGCTACTACTCCTCATATCAGAAAGTTCAGACCATATTTGTTCAGTGGATAGGTGATTCTTTCCAAACAGTCTAGTTTGAGGTTGTGTTCAGTTTGGAGCATTTTTGATTCTTAGTCTTACTAAAGCATTTCTAACAAAGATTCACAGACATACACCCCTCTTTCCAGAGGAACAAAGTAGGGTGCATAAACCTTTTCACAGGACTTCAGAATTCTGCTTTGGAAGCACTAAGGGAGGATCTTTGGACTCTGATGTACAGTTACACTGTTCTGCACCACTGTCCTCTGATGGCCTTCAGCCAAGCTTGTGGTCCCCATTATGGGGTCAGTTTACTCTGGCCCATGGTCAGACATCCATAATTAGCTTTGTGATTTGTTTTCTGAATTGTACATAAACACCACATACCAGCCTAGTAGAATAAATTTTAATACCTGACTAGAACAAGTTGATGGATGCATGTTTTAGGCTCCACTCATAGTGCGATTCCTGGTTTGTAGCCGAGTTGCAAGTAACTGGATTCTTAGAGTCAGTCTTTGAAGGGCTAATACCAACACTGGCTTATCCATGAAGAAGTTGCTTTCAGATTTGTCTCATCTTATGTTTGTCTTGGCTCTAAGTTTCTGTTGTCCCTTCTGTGTTAACTGATGGAAGATATGTAGCCAAATAAATCGGGGGGTGTGTACCACAGCTTCAAGATATGAGTGGTATTGGGTGTTATACTACTAAAAGCACCTAAATCACACCTGGAGATAGATTTCTACATAGAACGTAAAAACTTAGTGGGTCTGAAAGAACTGGTAGTTTTTGTTAGTGTTGGGGTGGTATATGGTGTTTTTTCTCCTGTAGGAAGAATGTAGAAGAGGCTGTATTGCTAACCCTTTGGTTCTTATTGGATTTTTATTTTACTGTTCCTTTTTTTTAACAGTAGAAGCCTTCCTTTTATTTCAGAGTCTCTGCAGTGGAATTTTATCTGTGATTTAGCACTTTGTGATACACCATTATGTTAGTAGGTATCTAATCTATTGCTGATTTTTATGGATTGACAGATTTCTACCAAACTTGTGTAAACCAATGTTCACCTTATTAGCCTAGATTCTCTTTTAAGTTCATATTTCAGTTGATGAGAAGATTTCACTCGTGTGAGTCATAAGGTGGCTTAGTCGTCTTTCTGCAGTGGTCTCTGATTGTTTCCAGCACTTCAGGTGCTGCTGAACTGTTTTACCTTGGTTTTGATTGCTGGACCTTCTGTCGTATGGGGTTGCTTGTTTGGTTTTTCTGGTTTTTTCCTCTTAGTGTGGGTCCTAACTTCAGGATCCGAAACAAAGTAATGGATGTCTAAAAAGAATTTACATATACTGTATTACAGTGCTCTATAAGAAATGCTCTTCCTTCTGTGAGTGGCTTTTACCAGGTTTAGAAAGAAGAGTCTTTGACTTCTTCAAAGCAGAGTTCAGTGAAGGAAGAACAGCCCTGTGGCTGAGTTGTGAGAGGTGAATTGGGGTACAATCCTTGAGTCTTTGCTGATTAAGGCAAGTGAGGAGGATTTTGACTGTTTTCCTTCACTTTCGTGGCAGTCAAGGTATACTTTGCAGAATTAACCCTATCTCTGACTTTATCCATGGAATAAGGAAAAGTAGGAGTGCTTCTGGTTTAGGTTTACTTTACGTTTTTTGTAATGGATAATTTTACTGCAGGCTTTTCCACTCTTAAAACTATGGATTGAAGTCTGTCACCTGCTGGGCAAGTATCTTGTTGGACAGATAGCCAGAATATGCCAGCTGCAGTAGCCAATTACAAGATGAGGATAGCTGTAGTTTTTATTTTTTCCTGAAGAGTTTCCAGCAGATTCACACCTAGATATATTTAATCAGTGTGGAAAGCTGATGTGAGTTTAAGTTAAAGCCACTTAGCAAAGAGACCAAACAAAGCAAGCTTAAATAAAAGCTACATATACACAGGTGTTTCCTCAGGCATTACAACTTCCTCTCCTTAGAGGCCAGCAAATCCCCTAATGATGTCTTCAATATACTTGAAGGGCATCTTGCAGAAATAAATGTTTGTACCAATTCGATTTGGTGTAGTCATTTGAGTTTTGCTTCCTAAGCAAAGCACAACTCTGTTAATGCAAGTATCCTGTTACTGTTCAGCACAAACTGTCAGTGTGGGACTGTGTCAGTTCTAGTCTGTTTCCATTTATAGTTAAGACAGATTACTATTAAACATTTTTCCATAGGCTCTATAGCGCTTCCCACAAGGCAGATTAGAGCTTTTATTCTAAATTGGAGCCCCTGCCTGTCCCCTTAAGTTTTTCCATTTACTCAAGGTCTGCTTCAGCAAGAGGACTAACTGGAGAAACTGTCTACAGAAAGAATCGTGTTGCTTTGTTCTCATTGTGTTTCACTGAATCTGCATATCCTTAATAAAGTATCACTTCTTAGTTAATGATCAGAGTTTTCACATAAGACCAAATGCTTTGAGCTACTTCAAGTTAATTGGGTTCTATTTTTATAAGAAAATGTTTAATCTTTAAGACAGTTCCAGCTATACTGTTCAGTGCACTGTGTAGGACTTCTGGTAAAATGATTTTACTTTGTATTATGTCTTAAAAGAACTGGTTTGTAGGGAATGGGTAGTGGCCCTCAGGATCTACTTACTACTGAGCAGTGGAAGTTCAGGTGGGACTGAAGTTATTAGTTGAGGCGCGGGGGATTTTATAGTGTGCTAGCATTTTGTTGAGACATCACAGCTCTAGTGTTCCTGGGCCTTGTTTTTCTTTTTAAATATTTCTGCAAAATAACCTTGTTAACTATCTGCTTTTAGGCAAATAAGGTTAGGTCTTAGCACCACACTGACTGCATTGTGGAGGTAAAGACTATTTATTGATGGTGCCTTCCTAAATGCATGATTCATCCATTTCCTTTGCTGAAAGCATTCTATGATTGGACTAGATGATCTTTCGAGGTCCCTTCCAATCCCTAATGATTCTATGAAATTGGCATGGTGGGGAGGGATGTTTTGACAGGTCTTATGCAGTATCCTCATTCAGAACTCAAGTCTCAGGAAGAAACATGTATGCCTTTTTAAGAAATAAAAGGCTTTTTATTCTGCTGAAATTAGTTGATGAGTTCTTTGGGCTTTTTATGACCTGAAGATTGGGGGCTTAGCCTACATTCAGTGCTGGAGCTCCTTTTTGTATCACCTTCTAATTGTACCTTGTCGCTAAATGTTCTATTAAATATTAATTTCTGTACAAAGTCTGCACATAGTAAAGATTCTCACAGAGTGGTGGTTGAAATACACCGTTTGGCTTTACTCCTTCACATAACAATGCCTCATGTAGGGAGCAGTTTCCCCTCAAAGATCTAAGAATGCAAGAACATCTCAATTGAAATAAGTAGTGGTTGTAGTGGTACCACCCTGCTGGCAAAGGTGAGGCCTGCTGAGAAACGTTTTCTTCTGGTCAGCCATTGGGAGGTATCTTACTTAGGTCTGCCTTTCTTGTTTCTTTGATAAGCAATCTAAAATGTTGATCAACGCAAAGTGGTGTGGCTGTAAGATGAAGCGTAGTCAAGGTTAAAGTCTTTAGACTGTGTACTAGGAAAATAATTTTTATCAAAGAAGTCTCCACTGTATCTTGATGGAAGTGCTCTGACTTTGTGTTCCTCTCAAGTGAAATACAGAGTGAATAAGGCCTTTAAAATTACGATTTGGTTGAGATGAAGACCTTGCTTTGATTTCTCAAGAAGAGCAGTTACCTTCTCAGTTTCATTTTACCTGTGAAGCTGTATCTGATACTTTGATTTTGTTTGACTTTGCATTTTCAAAAAAAGCTTTCCTTTATATGATAGTGCTAAAAATACTTCTTGGGAGATGAGCAGCCCTTTTATTCAGGGTCAGAGATGGAGGTATCAAACTTCTAGGTCCTTTTAAAGCAAAGGGATCTTCAGTGCTTATAGCCTGTGAAGCCAGGCTTTTGCTTTAATGAAGTGTAAGAGCCCGCTGTCAGTGCAGGTTTATCTGAGTGACAACACAGAGAAGAAACCTGGAAAGCTATTGTGGCCACTGGTTTCTTAATTTCATGGTTTTAAGCCATCTCTTTTTAGATGGAGGAATTTTTATATCCGGTGACCCAATGTACTTTAAGTTCCTACCTGTTAACTTTTTTCTCTTTCCTTTCTTCCCCTTCCTGTTGCCTTTAGGGTTTTTTTTTTCCCATTAATGTGGAAGTGTGCTTTTGTTCAGACTTTGTCTGTGGTTGTGGTGAAGCTGCAGCAAAATAGACTTTGCCTTCTGTGTGTGACCTGACACCAGGCAGAAATTCAGCCAGGGTAAGAATAGAAGAGAGCCCTGTAAGCGCAGCACAGGAGTCTTTCCATTATTAACAATTAAAGATGATTCCGAGATGAATTGGATAACTGGCTAATGAAAAGAGAACAATGATAAACAGACAGATCCTGCCTTGCAAGAACAAGTTCCCCTGGTTTTGGTGTTAATTTAGTAGATAAGGTTTATGGTGTACCAGATAATTTTATCTCTTGCTGTTGAGTTGAAGCTTTGCAACAAGGTGATGTTTACTGGGGAACTGGTTAAGAAATAGAAGCATTCTGTCTAGTTTTGCCCAGCACTGCTTCAGCTTTTTCTCTAAAAGAGCAAGCCAAGAAAACTTTCTTCCCACCTCCTACACGCTGCCCTAATCAGCACAATATCATGGCTGGATCTAGACTAAGAAGTGTTGTTTCAGTAGAATATGAAGACAGTGACATGGTTTTGCTTTCATTGTTGTTTTTGTTGGTTTCAGAGGTGTGAGGTACTTCTGTACTAATTTAGGGCTATATAATAATATCTTTTTTCACATCTGAAAGGTCATACAATATTACTTTACTGCTATAAGGGTAACGTATTTTTGTGAGTAATAGTTTAGGTTGAAATTATCTCCCACAAGCTCAGGGGATCTTTGCAATGTGTGTTTTAAAGCCATTATATGGAAAATGGCATATGCAGAATTAATGTAAAGCCACAGCATGCTTCACTTTGTGGGATGGATTCTCTTAAAACTTCTGTAAATTTTCTTTTGTTTGTCTCTAGTGGTTAAAAGTAAAAATAATAGAGAATGTATTTTGCTATGGTTGGTGTTTCACCTGAAATGCATGAAAACACACGTCTAAGAGTATGCAGAAGAATAGTTTTATTGTACTAGAAGTCATTCAGTGGGAACAAATTATAACTCTGAAAGGAAGGTGGAACAGTGAACAAAAATACAGCCCTTTATGGAGAGCCTTTGTAGATTGATGTTTTTATCTGTTTAAAAAAACCCAAAACAGTGTAGGTACCAAAGCTCTCTGTAAAATGTAATCCTTCTGAAGTGAGAACTATCTGCCTTTAAAGTTCTGCTCTCTGAAATCTGGGCTTTATACAGTATTGCTGTAGACTATAAAATCATCCCTATTTGGTTACTAATGTTTGGTGATGAAGATAAAACCTTGATTGATCATCTTCAAAAGAGGCAGGTCATTAGATTTACCTTCATTATCGCCTGCCTGCCAAATTATCCAAGCAGGTGATAAGTGTGACTTTGAAGAAGTTGTCTAACTCAGTATGTACTTGGGGTAATTTTGACTTCTCTAATGGGTGTTCAGGTGATGCATGTTGTAGTTGAAGAATGGTTCTGCTTTTAGTACTCTGTAGAATGAAAACTTTCTACTGTACAGACAAGGAAGATGTCTTCACGGCGCTGATAGTCTTTCCAAGAAATCCCTGATGAGTGCAATAGAAATGCTAGCAATGGGAAGGTATGGCTTCTGCAGCAGTTGGTAACTTGTTTGTGCTGCTTTTACTGTGTGAAGAATTGCACGTGTCTAATGAAATGAAACAGATTCTGTCATTGCAGGCAGTTTATTATCATTTCAAGGGTTTGGATCAAACGCTCAGATGCTAAGAACTGCCAGAATTAGGGTTGAAAAAGCAACTGTAGCTTGATTTACTTTTTGTGCTTGCCTTTATGAAACTATAGTCCTTAATTTGTATAGCTGTGAGTATTTTGTTCCTTTTTATGCACTGCAGAAGCATTCCTTAGAACAGATTTATCCTATCCACTGGAGAGTTCTGTCTGGATGGGGCAGTTGTTTGCTTTGAATAATGAAACAGAAAAGACTGTCTTTTTGCCTGATAAAGGTATGTGAATCCTGACTGTGTGATATCAGTGGTATTTCTCAACTTGGAGGGCAGATGGGAATGGTGTGCATGTGTGTACAGAATTGATACTGCAGGCATCCTTAAACATGTAATTTGCTGTGTAACACAGCCTGAACAAAATTAAAATCTTTATCTCAGATCAGGCAAATAAATAAAACCATCCTTAATCATAAGCTTTAATATTGTATCTGTTAATAGGGGTAATAACCATGCTACTTCACTTGAGATGGATGTGGTACTTGACTGTTTCAGCAATATCAGTCTAACATATCAGTGCTCTGTGGTGCCCTATAAGAGAACCAAACCCTGCCTTCAGTGTAGCATATGCAATATTTTTTTATGGTTAAAGATACAGAACAACAAACAAAATACTGAGTAATGACCTGATGAGTGCAAACCTGGCACGGATTCTGTGGGGGAGAAAGGGATACAAATTGTGAAATTACACTGTCATAATATATTTCAGTAGTCATTTGTATTCTTTAGGGCCCAAGTCTGTTTACTTGATGAAGTTATTTCTAACGTAGTTTGTGCACTGCTTCCTAGCTGTTAAAAATAATAATTGCAATCATATCAGCAAGTTTGGAAGCTACTCACTAGGCATAGCTCTGCTGTTTGACCTAGTGGTACCTAATAATACTGTCATGCTTTATAGGGATCAACCCTAGGCAGCGTGTGCTTAGGTACAGGGTTTTATGGATGTCTGGGCAGTGGAGGACGAGTGCTGGAGAAAGACGTGCTTTGGCAGCACAAGCAGCTTTTGCTGCCTTTTTTTTATTTGTTGCCAGCGATGTACCTTTTGCTTTCTGCATACTGAAGTGTTTTGTCCAAATCCTGTTCATATTGAGTTAGCTATGATTTTTATGAGGAAGATATCTTAGTCAATTAAGATCCTTCTCAGTACTTAATCTGTATTTTGTCTTTCCTGTCCTTTGGAGATACTCCCCCATTTGGTTTCCAGTTCAGCTACTCTTTGTGTGGTCTCTTATCTCTGTGTTATTGTCCAGCATTTGTGATCAGCCAATCAGTCCTCCTGCCTAAGTTGGTTTTTCATGAGCTAAGGTGTCTGTTACTTGTACTAGAGTTCGTAGATTACTTCTGAACTACTGTCAGGTTTCTCACTCCGATCTCTATTTTTTTTTCTTGTATTTTTCTCTCTAGCATGCTGATGGAGTCTCTGTTCAGCTATCCCTTTTTGTGTTTTGGTGCAGTTTTCTGGCAGCCACCACTTCTACTGTAGCATGGTTTGTTTGAAAGACTTTTTTGAGGACATGGAGTTCAGCCTGTGCTCACTGCAGGGCTACTGCTAGGTTAGGTTACTCAGGATTGCATCTAAGCAAGTATGGGCTATATCTGTTCTTTGTTTCAGCTACTCTTTCTGCACAGTCCCCCTTCTCTCCATTAGTTTAATCCTGTCCCTTCCACACTTAAGAGTATCATCTATGTTGCTGTCACTGGGACCTTGGAAAGGGTGTCAACTTCCTGGGTTTATTTTCTGCTTCATTGATCAAACATATTGCACACCTGGAAGTGAAAGGAAGATTCTGTTCTGGACTGGACCAAGTTCAGGAGAGATTTTAATGGATAAAATACTTGCTTTGTGCTGAAAATCATGTACCTTCTCTCATTCCTGAAATTTTGCAAGCATCGCTGTGTTATCATTTCTGGCAAAGCTGATGGAATGAACATCCTAGATACACGGGCTGGAACTCAAATTTCAGCTTGAAGTGTGTGAGTTATAAATGCTTTCCAGAGAAAATGCTGTGACATTATAATTTTCTTCATTAAAATTTAGTGGGGTTTCAGGGTGTGAGATTTGTGTATTATTGGCTTAAGTAGTTTGGCTCATGGAAGAGTGCTGAAGATCTTACTTAGAAACTTTTAGCCCAGTTTGCTTGAGAAGATTCTAAGCAGTTTTGAAAATAAGATATTTCACTGGGAAGTGTCAGGCAGTTGTAATAAAAGTTACAAGCTTTTCTTTTAATAAAAAGTGTCTTTGGAAATAAACGGACTACTAAATTGTAAAAATGAGGTGAGTCACAGTACATTTAACTTCTTATCACTTAGATTTCAGTTTTCAATATCATGGTTACATTTTTCCAATTTGACTTTGTCTGTCTGTCTGCTTACTTTCTCCTCCCCTATGTCTGCTGTTTACCCATGAGGTGCTATATCCATCCTTGCTATAAGTCTCTTGCTGTCTTTTGTAGGACTCTGCTGTGCTTGTTGTGCATGTAACTGGTCTGTACTGGTCTGGTAAACAATTGCTTTTCAGGAGTCAGTCCTACAGAATAGTGTAGCAAGTTCTTTTGGAAGCCTGGCGGCTGTGGTAAGGACAATTGTTAATTTAGCAAATAGCCTCAGTGGTTTAAAATGTTAAACTTGTTACCACCTCCTATTTATTAATGTCTTCCTCTTGGAATTTACTAGGCTACAGCGGTCAATATAATGAATAATGGATCTACTTCAATTCAGATCTGGAGATTTTGTTCAAACTTATTTTAGAGGCTGTTCAGACATCTGACCTGAAGAGTGCAGGGTGGCCCTGTTCTGAATTTCTGCTGCAGGGTGGGTTAACCAACAGACACAGCATGGACAACTACTTGCAGTAATTCAGACCTTTCAGGCTATTTCAGTAGGGGCTTTATCTGTAGGATTCTTAAACTACATAGTGAAGCTTACTGAGCATAAAGGCCCACTACACAGGAGCCTGCAGCTGTGGACACTGGAAAAGGTACATTCCCTTAATTACACTGAAACAATTCCAGATGCTGCTGTAACTAAGGTGATAACTGACTTTTATAAAATAAATTTGAACTAAAACTGAGGACACAATGGAAACGAATGGTGTAGTATCTTAAGGAATTGCACAGTCTAGCTTGAAGGTGTTGGTTTTGTTCTTTTGGTTTTTTTAAACTGTCACTAAGTAACTTGTTTAGTTATAGTGATTCTGAAGATTTTCTTATTGTATTTACAACTTGAAGTGATGTTGGTGTTTTCATGGCCCTGTGATTTAGTTTTGTGCTTAAGGCCACAGAACAGTGCTTTCTATGGCAGAATACCTTATAGTTGCTGGTCTTTTGTGAAGTGATACAATAAATATTGAAGTATGTGTTCTAGTAAGTAACTTAAATGTTTGAAAGCTCTTATGTGCTGGCATAAAGCTCCTTTTTAAGAAGCTTAAATAGCTTTTCAATGAAAGTATACACTTGCTTCCTCTAATGTATTTGTGTAACTATTTTCTTTGAAACTGTAGGAGGAAACAAAGGGTTTCAAATAAACAGTGATGCTTCTGACTTCAAAGAACTTCCTTCAGTATTGAAATAACTTCACTTTCCTTTCTCAAATGAATACAAATCAAACCTTACCTTGTAACATTTTGTGTTAACATTTATAAATCTAAGGGGATTTTCATCTTGAGACTTTTATAAGAAAAGAATTACTGCTATAGGATACCTCAAAACAGGTTACATTAGAGACATGATTTAATGGTTGTCTTAGTAGTGCTAGTTAGTGGTTGGACTGAATGGACTAAGTGAATCTATGAATTAATATTGGAGAAGTTTTACTAGGTTTATCCTCATCTGTTGCATACCTTTATTATGGTGATGTGAAAATAAAAGTACGCCTTGGGGATGAACTCCTTGGATGAGAAGAGGCAATACAGCTAATTTTGCTTCTGTAGTGAAGCTGCAGGGCAGTGTCTTTCATTTGGTGACTCCTTACCTAAAGTATTCCTGAAATAGACTAAATAGCATCAGTTCTCTTGTTCTGCTTACCTAGGCCATTACTTAAGGAATATAATTAAAACAATAGTTTTTACTGGCAAAGACTGCCTGATTAAGATGCCTACAGACACTTGGATCTTCAAATAGTCCTATATGTATACTTGGATCAAATAGTCGAGTGTTGGACAACCACTTGTTTTCATTGTTCTTATAGCTGCAGTGCTGACTGCTCTGAAGGTCTGTTTTGTTTAGATTTCACTGGTGGTTTGTCTTCTGCAGCTCTGACCTGTAAGGACTGCTTTCCTCCATGCACCTAGGATGCCAAGTCTGTGTTTTAGCATTTTTGAAAATTGATGAGTTTATTTACTTTCGTCTGTTACAAAACATTTTATTTAAATGTGCCCCTGTAATGTTATGCTCTAATACAACATGCTGTGCCATCTCCTGGAAATTGATATGAAATCATAGAAACTTCTATGATTTCTGTTGGATCAGCGTTTTTTTGTAGATCAGAGGAACTTTTTTCCAAACCCAAGATTAGTGAAATATGTTACTCTTGTTGACAAGCCAGACCAGGTGTGAATTACATACGAATGCAAGGGCTGTATTCATACCATTCACATACAAATTCAAGAGCTGTTTTACACACCAAATGTTTTATACAGCCTAGCTCAATAAGTGGTCTGGCTTCCTCTTGCTTTTAATCATGGGATTTTATTAGATGTTGTTCTATCAAAATAGTTAATTAAATTCTTGGGAGGAAAATATATTTTATTAGAATAAAGATAATTTTAATTCTTTAAGGGAATTTCTTCACAGAAGTGTTTGTTGCTTAGAATAGGCTAGTGTGCTTATGTTGTAATAGAGTACATTGCTTTCCATCCTCTGTTTAGTGTTTTGGGAAGGTGGGTTTTTAATAAGAAAATGCTTATAAGAAACTTTACATACTAATCTATATTTATATAGACATAAAATTTTAACTGCAGGGTTATGTCTGGTTTGCCACACTTAAAAAGCTGCTTCCAGATTTGATGGAACAGTTATTCCTGAACAGAAACTGTGTACTGATACTCTTTTTAAAAGGCAAAAGTTTGAGTAATTGGAGCATCTGACATCCAAGACATCAATCTGACAGTTTTTCCTCTTCCTAGCTGTGGTTAGACTAGTTTAATAGCTAATCAATATATTTGAGGCATTTAAAGAGGGGGGAAATAAGATTTGCACTAAAAGTAATTATTCTGAATAATTGTGTTGCTACTAGAATATTACATTTTTCTTTAATTCAAAGATTTTGATAAAGTGTGAGCCATTTAAGATGTGTTGTTGGTATGTGGATGATAACAGTGATTGACAGGAGTTCAAATTTTTCCTCCATATTTAAAAAATCAAATCCAGTCCAAATACCTTCTCCAGCCTAAACTGGGAAATGGTAGAAGTGGAGAAGCTGTGCTTTGTGTTGGGGAGACCACATTTATTTCTGACCCTGCAGGTTGCCTCTGGAAACTCTGCAGTCTGTGATTAAATCACTGAAACAGATACCAGTGTCAGCTGAAAGACATCCAGCCTGCCCCAAAGGGATTTTATCACAAGTTTAATAATGCTTCATAAATGAGGAAAAGTAATGCTGTCACTTTGGTGTAGATTTTATAATGAAGACAAAAAAAGTCAAACCTGCTCAGGATGCAGTTTTGTTTTTTATGGGTTTTTTTGCTTATGAAGACTGGAAATCTTTTAGTCCAGAGTTGAGATTTTTAGCAATTAGTATGGTTTCTGGTTGGGGTTATAACCTGGAACTGGTCTGTGTGTGCAGTTAGACAGCTGTCTTAAAATGTCCTGTGGCACACTGAGTCAAAATAATCCGGCTTTTTGACTTTTATTTTTTGTGAAAGACATTTTCTGGGCTTTGGTTTCCATGTTAATTTTTCACTTGCCTTAAGAAGTGGTGGTCAAGGATGACAATTTTTCATTTGCATGGGAAAATAAGAGCTTGAAGTTAATTTTTGTTATTGTATTTCTTAATTTCACTGGAGAGCAGTGCAATACTAGTATTGTATCTCTAAAGGGAAGGTCCAGAGTTTTTTGAAATAAAGCCAGTGGTTGCACCTGATGATCTTAAAAGTCTCTTCCAACCAACATGATTCTGTTACTTTATATGGCAAAGCTGGAGTGAAAATGAAATTTAGCACTGTAATTTAGCACTGATTATTTTTCTGGCAGCGCTCCCATCTTTTCTTATCTTGCCTGGTATTCCATCAGTCAGTGCACTTACATGAGTTGTTTAAATTCCATGTATTCAGTAGCCAGCTGAAAATTCGATGCATTGGAAAGCATCGAATCTCTGTAGAAGAGACCTGTGAGATTCCATAATAAAGAATCAGATTTATTTTCCTTTTCTGAATATTTTGTAGTTTCTTTACTAGTTATTAAAATTGACATTTTTAGATTAGTCTATTGAGGTTCCTGCCACTTTAAAAAAAATGAAATCTTTTGGTCTTACATAAGATTCATGGTGTTTCTTTTCAAGGTTATTATTTCAGTCTGATTCATTTCCTGTTTTTCTGCTAATGCACTGACAAAAGCAGAAACAAGTATCCTTAAACTGTTTGTAAGTTTAGAGAATATGTAATTTACTGTATTACAGGTGGTTGTGCATAGCAGATGCAGAGATTTACACAGCGTTCTGCCAATCTGCAAGTGGTTATGCACTTGCTACCCCTGTGAACTCCAGTGCTGCAAGGATTCACAGCTGTAGGTGGCAATTCTGTTCAGATACTGTGTTTTCAGATCATAATGTGATGAGAAGATGCCCAGTAAGATCAGAAGCAAATGAAATACTGACTCTTAAAGGAGTTATTCTCTTTTGAGCTGTTTCATTAGGCTGTTGAGCCTCATTACCATGGATGTTTTCTTGAATGCACAGCATTGAGACAGAGATTTGATATTTAGATGGATGACAATACAGAAAGTGCTAGAATGTACTGGCAGAGAGATATGCTTACATTTCAGATTTGAAAGCAGTCTGACAAGTTAGTAGTTTATGTTTAGAGCATGGAAGGTTTCTTTCACTCTTCTGCACCATGGAGTTCTGCACGCTCTGGAGACAGGATTCTGTGCTTGTAAAATCCAGTGCAACTGCTGTTGAGCTCTGAACTTTGAGGGTAGTCGGGAATGTTAATTGCTCAAGAACATAAAATATCTTGGAGAAAAGGTAATTCCCATCCTTTCAGTAGGGTGGTTTTTTTTTCCATGCTGTTGGTTTTCATGCTGTAGTTCACAAATTAGCAAACAGCTTGAAGTTCAGTTTCTTTTACAAAATATAATAATCTAATTGGTTTTGAGCTTTTGTTTCAGTATTAGTTTGGTAGTGTAGCAGTCTTGGTCTTGCAGAGGTTTTTTTTCTTAAAGACTGCTTCATTTTGGAGCAAAGCCTTCTAATCTTTAAATTTGTTCTATAGTGAGCCTCTCACTGCATAGATTTTAAGTATTAGGTGTTTAACACCAATTTCATCTAGAAGTATCAACATTTTCCTGTTACAGTTTATGAAGTTAGTACTGGAAGTATCACAAAGTTCTTTGGGATTGTTTTGGTCTTTTTTTATCAAGTATTTGTTTTTCCTTCTAGATATGTGGGTGCTTCAAGGATGAGAGAGGCTTACTCTTGAGTGGTAATGAGTACCTCCAGGCTACTATTACACACCACGTATTTTGCTGAGCAAAGTAAAATCTAAGGGCTCTTTGTCCAGTGATGTCAGTCATACAGACTATATTATACTGTAAAATGAGTGATGGATAAAAGGAAGAAACATGATCTTCCTGTATTGATAGAGTCTATGGGTATTTACAAGAGATTGAGGGAGGAAAAGCCATGCTTTTCTTCTGCTCCAAATTGAGGTGTGATTTACAAACGTTTTTTAAACAGTAGTTACAGTGATGAGACTGACTGATGTGCTCACTTTCCTGTAGTATCTATAAGCACAAGTTGTTAGTTGTGCTTTGTAGCTCAGGTGTAGGAGGCTGACAGTTCATGGGACCGCAGGCTAGCTGAGAGAGAAGGCTAGTTCTCCTCTGTTGTAGACTTATTCTGTGCAATGGCTGTGTAAGTCTTAAAAAAGTCACATTACTCGTCTGCCTCAACATCCAGTCTGTAAAGTGTCCTTTCTCTTCATGCTTTGCTTTCAGTATTTGTGCTCTGTACAGGAAGACATATTTCTATATATGCTTGGTAAGTATCCATTTTGCCTGGAGCTGCTATCGAGTAAGCAATAAAGAGTCTTTCTAGGAGTATGTGGTTGTATGCGTATACATACATCAGGTTCCACATCAACCTGAGAAGGAACTTCTTCCCAGTGAGGGTGACGGAGCACTGGAACAGGTTGCCCAGGGTGTTGTGGAGTCTCCTTCACTGGAGATGTTCAAGACCCACCTGGATGTGTTCCTGTGTGACTTGGTCTAGGTGATACTGCTGTTGCAGGGGGATTGGACTAGATGATCTTTCGAGGTCCCTTCCAATCCGTAATGATTCTATGATACAGGCAGCTGACAGTATTGTCTATAATACTTCACATTATGAAAAAATATATTGATGTTTTTACTACATTTCATTCCAAATGAAGTCTGAAACATTTGTATTTTGTGACTCAACTTGGTTATTAAAGCAGAAAAAACCCCAGCCCCTTCATGAAATATTGTTTGAGAATGCAGATGAAAGGTAATTTTTTTTAATTGTATAAAAGTGTAATCCCTTACTACAGCTCTGAGAAAATTAGTGTCTGGGTTTTGCAGAAGAGGTGGTTGTCTTTTTTCCTCCCCCTCTTAAGAAGCCTTGCTCCATCTTTGTTCCTCCCCTGTGCAAATTTGGAAGGAATGGGAAATTGTAATTTTTTTTTTGTTTTCTTTAAAGATAGTTTATTGTGGCACATAAATGCCTGAATATTTCACATAGAACTAGACCTTTTCAGATTAGTTGGATACTTAAAATTTGTCTCCCAGCTGCCAGGCATCAAATCAGTAAGACATCCAAGTGAGAAGGGGTAATGCTTTTGGCTCTCTCTCAGGTCAAGAGACTTGAGATGAAGTGGTGAATGGAGGCAACAGAAGTGGAAGAAGGGATACCTTGAGGAAGAGTAGCAGAAAAAGTTGCATGCTCTGAGCTGAGGCTGAAGCAGCTACTTTTAGATTAAAAACTCCTTCCTTTTATGGTAGTTCTCCCTATTTCCCATTGCTCCTGCCATACATGTGTTTTTTGTAGCTCTCAAAATTGAGCATCTGCAAAAGACAAGGCTAGAAGAAAAGAGGGGCCTGTTCACAGATTTTATCCTTAACCCCTGCAAAGTATTGGCCAACATCTGAGCCAGCACTGTGTGGTGTGGGTTTTGGTTCCTGGGAAGGGAGGGATGGGAATGTTAATGAAGCTTAGCCCCAGAAAGCCCTTTCAAGTTACCACCCTGTGTCTGCTGTTGCAGGAGCACGGATTTATTAGTTTCTTATGCTCTTTCTCCAAGATGTATTCCGCAACCCCTACTTAGGAAAGCACTGCAGTAGACCGTAGCCTCCCTGAGGGAAAACAGTTGTGTAAGACAACATTCTCATGCCCTAACAACAAATATTGTTGACATTTAAATTGTTGTAGACAACAGCCACAATATTTGGAGCATGCTGGAGTGTAACTTAGGATAAGAAATGCTAGACTGGAGAGTCTGTGATTTAGCCTCATTTGTAGGGTTTATGTGGTATTTGGCAAAATCCTTATAAACTAAATAGGTGTTTGTTTTATGTTTTGGATGCTAAAGTGTTGATCTGCAGGTAGCTTCTGCTATCAGTGCTCAGCCCAAGTTCTGAACCTGCACAATCCCGTGTGACACAGAGCAGCCTTATAACCTTGGCAGCTGCAATATCTTATTTCAGGTGGCAGTCTTAGCCTTGGTGTCTGTTTTCCATGTTGCAGTTTTGGAGAGTTAATCTTGCATTGCAGAGTTAAGGTGAATATTTCACAGCACTAATCTGAAAATTTGTTAATGGTTTTGAAACCATCAGCCTGGTAAAAATTTCTTACGGACCTGTGTAGTGTTTGATTTCAGTGTTGTATAATGTTGTTGCAAAAAAAGCAAACAGTCCATAAGGTGCAGGGCCTCATTTAATAGAAAAATGTGAAATAACCATCCATGGTGTGAGACCAGCTCCACAAAACCCAGTGTGTCTGAGTGATCCTTTGGGGCCTTCAGAAGCCTTTAGGATGCTTCTGTCTGACTTGGTGGTGTTCTCCTGAAGACCTGGAAGTGGCTGCTAGAGCACTAAGTGGAATCCAAACAGCAGTAGTCTTTGTACATCTTCTCTCGCTAGAGTTCTCCTGCTCGGTGTTGTGCTCACTACCTGTCCCTTTAATAAGCAGCCAGCTGCTTTGAGTGGAAAGCAACCAGCCCCACTTAATCTACACATCTGTCTACAGCACACAGGCAAGTTGGAGCTCTGTGGACAGGGGAATGAGATGTCCCAGTGTTCCTGAAAGTGGTGAAGATGATCAGATACACTTATTCAGCCTTGATAGGTGCCAAGAATGGATCAGCATTGGCATTGCCTCCTAGTGCATCAGCTGCAATCAAGTGGATGGCTATGGGATGCTGTATTTTGTTTTTTGGACAGCTTGCATTCTGGTATTCTTCAGTACTTGAGTGTGCTTTGAGTCTGAACAGTTTTTAGCGTAGATTTGTGTGCCTCCATTATCCGTAGAGCACTTGATAATGTATGTCAGATGCTGATAACCTGTTCATTAGGACAAGGTTTTCCTGTGGGTTAGAGAAAGGATAAGGTTGTGTCTCCTCTAGCTACATTAGCACTTAAGTGATTATGGTAGCCTTACTCTGCAACTCCTGTCAGGTGTGGCATGGCATTGCACTTTTATATAACAAATACTTGATTCTAGATGAAAAATACCTTTTTACACAATAACCTAGACAATAAAATGTTTGTATTAGTAAAAGACTTGGTAGCTCAGCTTTCTTGGTGCATCTTGATACTTCAGACAAATGTGAAGCATTAGAAAAAAACATCCTTATTAAGACAAAGTCAAAGTAGAAATGCTGGTTGCCTTGAAAACTGACACAATGTCCAGACTTGAATGGTGATTTCCTTGGTTGTCAAACCAAACTTCAGAGAAGAGTACATTATGTCACTTTTCCATTATTTCACATTGGGCTAAAAAAGTACCTAATGAAAAAAGGACAACTTCTAAAAACCTGTACATTTTTCTTACTGTCATGAGAATTATTTGTCAGGTCCTCTCCCCTTCCCCTCCTCTCAGTAATTTGTACTTCAGTGTAACTGGTGAGGTGAAATTAGTACATGAAGCATACTGTGTCAGAGTGCCAGTTGTGGAGGCTTCTGACTTCTCTGGCAGCTTATTTTTAATTAGCCATTTCATATTTTTTTTGTATTTTTTTCCTTCTTCCTTCAGCAGCACAGGCTTCTCTGGATTCTGGTTGCAGAGGTGACTGACTGGAGTTTGGGAGATGGTAAAGAGAAAGGAAAGAGATTGTACCCAGACAGGGAAAGCTGTTAAATTTTAATAACTTGCTGTTGTTTCTGACAAACTCTTTCCTGTTCCATTGAAAAGCCACAAATGCAGCTGCTGTAATGTCCCTAATGGGGAAGTGTGGGTAGATATAAACCACTACAGCTATATCAAAAGTTAAATTTAAACAAAGCTGCATCTTTGTGAATGTACCTGTTATCTTCCCCACATGGAACAATGTCAGCCTCTCCAGCAGGTATTGAAAAAGGCTGTGCTCAGCATACATTTCAGCTGGAGTTAAAGCCTGCTGGTATAAGTAAATAATGACAGTCTTGTGATGCGAGATGGAACGGTTCCGTTTCAGACGGTGTTGTGACATGCAGGTTGACTTGGCAGATTGTTGTTCTATTTTATTTACATTTATTCTCTATCTGTTTTGATGTTACAATCCTTTTGAAAGTGCCTTGACCTTTCTGCCTCCTTAAACTCCATTGCACAGCTCTGTTATACAACTGTGATAGCTACAAGGTGATGCTTTTCTGGGTGACGGTAGTTTTGTTTTTCTAAGGAGGATTCTTTAGTAATAGCTGAAAGTTTGCAGCAGATTACTTCTGTGGTTGCACATGAGTTTAAGGACATGGGGAATTGTTTATGTTCCTTCAATCCAGTATTTGATATTTTTCAATCGGTAGAATGATTTTAGGATGAGTGCTGAACAGTGGGATTGGAAATGTAAAAGGTCAGAAAAAAGGCAGAATTGTCCTGATTACCTTTATTGATGATGATGGTCTTGCTTAGAAGTTATGAGCAAGAGAAAGACTTAGAAAAAGGGAGTAAAGAAGAGCAAAAAGAACTTCAAAATTAGTTTCTGCTTAACTTTTCAGTTACACCTCTGATTTTTTTTTTTGTAGTGCAGCGTAAGTGATTGGCTCTATAATCCCTCCTTACTGAAAACAAATCTTTTTTGCAAACTAGATAAAACTTGTGGAAGTAATGTTTTGAATCTTAGACTTGAAGCTTCTAAAGAACTATTAGATCATAAAGTTGTTGTGTTCTAGGAATGAGACATTTTGACTAGGTCACTTTAACCTAGTTTTTAGAATAAGTGTTTGCTTTGACATTTTATATGCCTTGTTCTTTGGCTAAAGTGGCAAACTCTTTTGGTCATTTTTGAAATTTAATCCTACAGTGGAAACAGATGTGTTGCTGAGGTTTTTGTAGGGGACTTTAATTCCTCAGTCACAGTGATTGGGCCTGTTTTGTTCTCTCTTCTGGTACTGTTACAGCATATGATTAATTTTGTCTCATGCTAGCTGTAGTAAGGAAACCCCATGCATGCTGCAGCACAGCAAGGTTAGAGAAGTACATTTCAAATAAAATGCAAAACGGTCATCAAGGATGTTTATAGATTCTATGGAAGTTTTGTGTTCTAAAGCAGACTTGGGGGGGGGAAATGAATCTCTTGCACAGATGTGTTTCCTCTATGCTGTAGGCAGTCCTGTACTGACTGAATTGAATGGAGATGGTGATAATACTCCATTATTGAAACCTGAAATAGTTTTGGGGTTTGTTTGCCCTAGCTGTTTCCTTCCCTCCACCCCCATGAGAAAACATAGTGTTAGTTTTTGATTTATTTCAATAGCTAGAGGAAAGGTCTGGGCTGAGGCTAGTGCCTGGGGCTTATTATAGCTGTGTAGTAGTCCTTACAGCTGAGAGAAAGAAAGCTGTGATAGCTGGACTTTCCAAAGAGCAGCTGGCATCATGTCCAGGTATTTTGTATTGATCTGGTCTTGCTGGGAGTTGGAGGTGGGAAAGGCAAATATGGGCATGTCCAGGTCACAGTCCACTGAGTTGGAAAGGGATCTGCTGGTAAACTAAAGTTAATTCCAGGTAACATTTTATAGTGTCACCAGGTTATCTAGAGGTCCTTTGTGAATGTGAAACCTTAGCCTTTATGGGGTTTTGTGTTTTGTTCAGCTGTCTGTATCATCTCTAGTTTGTCCAGTTTTCTGTTGGTTGCTCATTCTCCTCCTAGGAGCTGATTTTTAAGTAAAGAATGTCACACAGACAGTGGATATGGAAGCTGTGTGGTATTAGCTTTGAGTGTTCATGTAGTGGTTTGTAAAATCCATGTTTTAAATCTGTTTTTGCAGCTGCTCTGTTTCATGTGGCAAGTTGCTATGTAAGACAAGCTGACAGAAGTGAGGAGCCTTTTATTATAAATGCATGGGGACAGGTGAGAGTGAGGTCAGTACAAGTAAGCTCACAAGGTCCTTGTGCAGTGATATGCCTGTGAATGTCCTCACATAGCAATAATTTTGTGATCTGTGATATGAGCCATCACACTCAGGAATGTGCCTTCATGTCTGTGTGTGACTTGCTGAGAGCCAGTGCTAAAAATCCAGTGTAATTGCTGTTGAAGTAGAGGTGACCCCTGGTAGTTGTAAAAAGCTGAGCGAGTAGAGGAGACTTTCTGATTAATATCTGAGATTTATAGTGTTACTGTTCATTCCCCAGATAGCCAGTGAGGTATTCTGCCACCATCATGGACACTATGTCTGCAGGCAGTTTTAGGAATCCCATAGTCTTAAGTGATCTGCAGAGTACACAATCTGTTAGCTTTGGCTCCAGCTTCTGCTTTTAGAATAATTCAGATGCTTACTTGAGGCATCTGTTTTGTTTTTGAAGATGGAAAAGAAGACAAATGCACTGCTGTCTGCCCTTATTGTGTCTAGGTCTGCCCGAAGGGACAAGGTGTGCCAGATGGGGGCTTGTGCTGCTTGCTTGCTTGTAGAGCTGCTGTGCCTGGCTGGGAGCAGAGCAGCAGTTTGTGCCTCTGCTTTGCCTGCTCTCCGCTCACTGCTTAGCCAGTTCTTCAACTGATCTATCCCTCTTAGCACCACTGCTTTGTTCTCTTCCTAGCTCTGGTGGACACAAAACTTAGCTGAAAAATGAGCCAGTTACATGGACAGGCAGTGCCTTGTACAGCTGTAGTCTGGCTGAAAAACTGAGCTTGTCCTCCCCTTTCTGAATCAGGAATGCAGCCTCTGAGTTACATTAGGTGTCCATTGTGCTCTGCAGCTACTTCAAAAGCATCTGTTGGCAAGAGAACTCTGACGTCAGCAAAGCTGGGGTGAGGTTTTGCATTGCACACACTGAGCTGCTCTGGCTGATGTGGATAATAGTGTATTGGAGTTGGAGCAGAGCTGGGAGGGCTGTGAGGATCATTGTGAAGGGCATTTGTAGCCTGCTACTTGGTGTGTATCTTCTGTGGGTAGAAAATGTACTTGACAAAGTGTATATATTGTCTCATCTGCTTATTACAGAGTTCAGGGTTATTTTGTAAATATTTGTCCCTGGCACTCCTGGCTTTCAGGTCTCTAAACTGGGATAACTAACAGTCTCACAGCATCCTTGCAGCCAAACGGAGGGACTGTGGTCTAGATTTTCAGGTAGTAAGGTGGATTGTAAACTGGCTACAGGGTAGAAGTCAGAGAGTGGTGGTCAATGGGACAGAGTCTAGTTGGAGGCCTGTATCTAGTGGAGTGCCCCAGGGATCGGTGCTGGGACCCATCCTGTTCAATCTATTCATTGATGACTTGGATGAGGGAT
>VXBP01001909.1:599083-668593 GCA_013400115.1 Rhinopomastus cyanomelas | reverse complement strand
TTCACCTGTTTTGTTGATTGGCCTGAGCTTAAACATGTGCTTGGTACTAAGCAGGTATTAGTGTTGTAGTTTGTATGTTAGGAACTTGGTCTTGACCAAACTATTATGTGTTTATGTAGCTGCTGCAGTGCTCGTACAAAAAGACAGATAGCTATGACTATAGTGACGTTTTTCAAAGGTGATGATGAGGTGTTAATAGTAAATGAGATTATTTTATAGGATACTGTATTTTGCCAGCACGTGAAGCTGCCTTCCATGCGTTGCAGCTGTCTTTGGTGCCCTCTAGTGTCCTTTTTCCATGCACAATCCACTGTTCCTGAGATTTTTAAAAGCAACTGCCATTTTTACTTCTCGTTTAGTTTTTTCTGTCAAACTTCATCTTTTTTTTCTCCTTCTAAATGTTAAAGCTCCATT
Source organism: Rhinopomastus cyanomelas (assembly GCA_013400115.1). Taxonomy (NCBI): domain Eukaryota; kingdom Metazoa; phylum Chordata; class Aves; order Bucerotiformes; family Rhinopomastidae; genus Rhinopomastus; species Rhinopomastus cyanomelas. The sequence continues at coordinate 668,179 of VXBP01001909.1, read as the reverse complement.
AATATTTATCACCTTGGGTCTGTAATGATGTGGGTACAATATGCATGGCCATCCTTTGTGAGAGAACTTCTGGTGTGAAGCTGAGATATTTTATAGTTATGAGCATATTGTGAAGTTTCCACTGAATTCTTTCTGACTTTACTCTCCTCGTAATCAATTCTGTGATTGCATTTGCATGCTTTAAAATTCAGGTTTGTTAATCTTCTAACTTACTTTGTTAAATAGGGAGCTCCGCAGAGTTAGTCTCATAGCGTTGCAGGGTACTTGCTTTACATTATAATGTTGCTCAGAGTTTCTGTAGTTTATTGGCACTTCTGTAGTGTTTAAAGAAATGTCAGAATTCTTGCTCACTCACTCCTCCTGTTGCTGTATAGCTGTGTGTCAGAGCCCTCCGTCAAATAAAGGTTTGGTGCTTATGACTTGTACACAAGAGCACAGCAAGCAGTTAGCTTTTTTTTTTCCAGAGTTAGCTTTTTTCTGTTGCTTAATTCTTGGATCTGTTTTCATAAACAGTATGAGAACATGACACTTCAGCTTCAATACCTTATATTTTTTTTCTGTTTAAAATGGAGATTGTTTGCTTTTATTTAATCAGTGAGTTTATCTTCTTTCAATGGATCAGAAGTTCTGTGTCAATATTTAGGAACTGTAAAGCACAAACCAGAATATGTACAAAGGAATCATTTCCATCTCTCCTGTACATGTGCATTTACATAGGTTTGATCCACTGGATATCTTTACATAAGAACCTTTTCCAAAACCAGCCCAGCCTGGTGCTTAATCTCCTGTTTGTGAGAAATACTGGAATGCTAGTTCTGGAAGCTTGTCGGGCTTGACCCACAGAATTATTCTGTAGCATGCACAGGCCCTGCAAAGTTTTGTCTTGCTCTTTCGCAGTGCATCATTCCTGAGGAGAAAAAAAAACTATTGATCACAATCTGTCAGTATTGAGGTGGACCTTTGCGATCAGTAGTCTTTTAGGTGTTAAAAGATAACTATTCTCTCTGCTGAGGGACCATGGTAAGGTTAAGGTTTGTGACATTCTTAGCCTAAAAATGAAATTGTGGTCTGTGGAACTAATCCAGGAATTTGATTTGACTAAAGAAATTAAAAATCAATATTTTCAATGAAGCAGAACATAGGAACTGGTCTCTTTAAGGCTCTGTTTCTCATGTGTTCATATTGTTAGCCACCACTTTTCTTCCCTATTAACTTCTAAAATACAAATTTTAAGCTTCAGGGAAGTGTTTGTTTAATTGTTACTTCAGTTTTGGTATGTTTAGAAACATGTGCATTGCAAGTGGGTATTAGTCTTTGTCAAGCACATCTGTAAATCAAATGTAACTGTGCCTTAAACACAGAGATGCGCCTGCCTGTGTGTCAGAGATGCCATGTTTGTAATGCTTGGTAGGGGAAATTTCAGTGTGAAGTGAGTCAGTTTTGAGTCAGAGAGAAGTACTTGAAAATAAAAACGGAATTGTTCTGGTACTTTCAAAATGCAATGCAAAAATTTGCTTCTGGACGTCACTTTCTGAAGTTCCCTTAGGAAGGGATAATGTGTAGGGAGCACGGGCTAGCAAGAACATTGTGGGTGAACGGTGTAAAGAAAATTAAAGTGGCCACTGGGAGGAGCAGCACCAAAATGTTCTCGTTTATTTAGTGGCAGTCCTGTAGTGCTGCAGCTGTCAACTGTCTGCATCTTCGAGAATAAATACACACATATATATCTGTAGTCTGAGAGCTGGATTCTAACTGCAGTGCTTTAGAACAAACAGAAAACCAACAAAGAATGCAAATGAATAAATTTGTTTTCTAGATTATAATTTATAAGAAAACTAAAGATTAGTTTGACATATTTAACTGCAGATTTATGTCTGTATCCTCCTTTCTTTATGTTATACTGTTTACCAGACTTTATTTTGGCCTCTTAGTTGAGCTGTGATAAGCTAATGTTCAGGAGCTGGTGTGCTGGTGTACCAGTATTGCCACTAACTGTATCTGCTTAGACACCCGTTAGAGAAGCAGGCACTCCAGCAGTGTAGCTGGATCACGCACGTTTGTCTGTACTAGAGGCAAACTGGCTGCTGTGTCATGGAATTGCAGAAAAGGAAAAGAAGATTATCCATGGGAAATAAAAAGTGCCAGACCTTGTAGGGTTTTGAGGCTTGGGTTTATTTAGTCTGTCCCACTCCACCTCACTTGTCACCCTCATACTTAAAAATTTAAAGTTAATAGGCGATACAAAGATCTAGGGAAAAGGAGTTCTATTATGGGTGAAATTAAAGTTTAGTGCTATGAGTAGCCACAAGCAAGTTGTTTCTAAAGGACAGAATTTTTAAGGAAGTAACACAATAGTCTTCCAAGCTGTGTAGCTGCAGTATTTTTGCTAATCAGGGATTGAGTTAATTTATGAAGGAGCTCGAGTGAGGCTTTGGCACAACAGAGGACATGTGTGCATATATGGTTATAAAACTGGTGGGAAAGCAGCATTTGTATTTCAGATTTAAAAAGCTGGCATAGTCTTCTCTGACGCTGTCTTCACAGTGATGGGTATTATTTCTTATAAACAACAACAAGAAAGTTTTGAAATTAGTAGCTTTTGTTCATATAGAAAACTGTGACGTTGTGCATATAATACAAATCAGACTTTGGAAAGCAGTGGGAATTCCTGTTAATGTTAGTAAATATTGGTACTTTCCAACATACAGCTTTCCACCCTACATCCCAAGGTCTGTAGCCTACCATGGGGTTGGTATGACTCGAGTGCAAGACCTGGCACTTGGCCTTGTTGAACCTCATGTAGTTAACAGTGGCCCATTGATCCAGCAGGTCTACATCCCTCTGTAGAGCCTCCCTACCCTCCAGGAGATCAACACACCCGCCCAGCTTGGTGTCCTCTGCAAACTTACTGAGGGTGCACTCAATCCCCTCGTCCAGATCATTAATGAAGATGCTAAAGAGAACAAACTCAATATTGACCCCTGGGGAATACCACATGAGGCTGGACACCAGCCAGATGTAACTCCATATTTAACCATATTCTTGGTTATAGTCCATTGCAAAACCACCAGATAACTTTGTATAAATTTGTGGTACTGATTTTGGAACCCAGGGAGGTGTAGTGGGTCATAAAAATCACTGACATATTCAAAACTAGATGCTGATCTAGTGTAGGGAGAGTGAGGGTCACATTTCTGTTACATATATCTGTGTATGTGCCATACATCTGAGAGAACAACATTTGCATTCCTCCTCCTCCTCCTCATATAATGGAGCATTTTTCATTTTGTAATTTAAAATTTTAATCCAGGAGGTCTAGTAGTGCAACTAGGTCACGTGAAGATATAAAATGAATGAATAGGTGTTTAAGTGGGCTGGGGAATTGGAACTAGGTGATCTGAGGTTCTTTCCAACCGAAGCCTTGCTGTGATAAGTGATTACCTCTTAACTTGGTTGCAGCTTGGGATGTGTTGTTGTTTTTTGTTATTTTTTTAATGATCTACTGCATTCTGGCAAATCTTTCCATGTAGGATGAAGATGAGCTGGACTCTCACACCATGGTGAAGACCAATTCAGAGAGTGCTGGTACCATGAGGGCCACGAGCACAATGAGTGAAGGTGCTCAGACAATGATTGAACACAACAGCACTATGTTAGAATCAGATTTGGGGACCATGGTAATAAATAGTGATGACGATGAAGAGGAAGATGGAACCATGAAAAGTAGGTTGTTAATTTACTTTCATTTTCTGTTAAAACATTAGGCTCTCCTCCTGCCTGAAAACATTATATCACCAGTGGCTTTTAAGTTGTGGTCTGTGGTTAAAACAGGGAAAATGGGGTATTTTTGTTTCTAAGTGCTGTGTATACTTTGGGGAAAAAAATACTACAGTGGGAGATTCAAAGCAGAAGCCTGTTTATGGTGCTTTGCTAAGTCTCTCTGGAAAAGTCTCATATTAGCCTTCAGTGAATTCCCCCTTTAACGCTGTCTCTTCCATTTCGTCTCTTGTCACACATACATTTGGACCTGTTCCTTGGAGCTAAGCTGAAGTGGTGCGACTCTGAAAAGCTTCAGTGTCAGTTGTCCCGGGAGCTCATTGGACCTCTCCATGGGATCGGCAATCAGTGCACATCTTGCTGCAAAATTGTTTTGTAACTCATGATCAAATAGCAGATTTTTGTTTTATGAGCATGCTGGTGTTGGAACGTTTCTCGGAGTATTAATTGATAACGTTTGATTTAAGGCAATGATAAAAAAACTGCTGAAACCCAAGTAAAAAGTCTAAATCTACTTCAGCAGTGTGTGAGGGCATATGGAGCAGACAGAACACAAGTTTCAAATGTTTTGAAGTACAGTGTTGTAAGTTAAATGGGTATATACATAAACAGGTAGTTGTTAAATAGTCACTTTGCAAATGTAGATATGGATGTGCTCATTATTTGGCTGAAGACTGCTGCAGAATGAGGTCCACTGAATGTAATGGGATGATTTGCATGAGTGGGCAGCATCAATAGATGAATCTATTTCAAGCTGTAGGTGCCTGATTTCATGAGCAACGTAATGCTTAACTCGAGGCAATTATTTGGAGTTGGTAGTAATGATCTATAAAGCTCGGGAGAGGAACCCAGTGCCAAATAGATACCTTTTTAGAATGATTGATAGCAACATAAAGCTGCATTGGTGTTTGCATGTTTACACCTGATGTAGCTTGTATAAGATCACTGGAAGTGCAAAGCAGGAATGTTTTCTTGGCAGTTGAACATACAGCAAATGTTCTGGTTGCCTACTGTGTTGCTGGAGACATTGTTTTTTAAAAGTTGTTTTCAATTTTTAATTTGTTAGAAAGGGAATTCCCTTTGTATGCCTGGCGTTTAGTCTGTATCATTCTTAAACCCATTGTCCTTTCTTGTCAGACAATAATATGTAACTTCTAGAACAGCAATCTTCTTCCCTCTCCCTCCACCCATAGGTGACTGTCTTGTGTCCTCCAGCAAAGGAAAGGCAGACACTAAGGGAATGTGGTTTCATCATTCAGCTGGCAGGCAACAGGCTTTGCTCCAGCGCTTACTCGCTAACCTTGTTTTGTATTTTGCATTAAACACCCATTGTTTAAAAATCAGAAGTAATTCAAGAATGGGACCTCATGTCCAATAACTGGTCCTCCTTTCAAACAGGAGCCAATAGCAAGAATCCTAAATAAATGTCACCAGGAAGGAACATGCAGATCCTCGTTGTCCCAGAGAGGCAGACATAGATCTCGTGTTAATTGGTGCTTGACAAAGACACGGGATTTTGGAGACTAGTTAGTTTTTCCAATGAACCTCTATGGGCAAGATGGGTGCTTTCTGGATGTTTGTGTCATTTGATGATAACAAGTAGAGTAGGCAGCTTAAAATACTTCTTAACTCTTAAAAATACTTTGATACTTCCAAATAACAGAAAAGTGCAAGCAAGAAGCTTGGAGAAATAAAGATAGTGAACTAGGGAAGAGTGACTTCAGTTCCTTCCTAGAGACACAAAATATTTATGACAAACTTTTTTAAAAATTGCTTTTGTGTTTAGTTCCACGTTTTGTTTCCTTCTGCCTTTTGTTTCCCTACTCAATGACAAAATAAGAAACAATAATAAGTTTTTATTTTTAAGTGCCCATGCTTAGAGGCCTCTGGGAGCCCTGACAGAAAATAAGCAAAACCATATTTTTTTCACAAATAGGGAATTGTGCCCAGATAAAATTGGAACAAAAAGGGGCCTGTCATCCTACCCCAACACAGAATCTACAGCGTAGCAATAAACAACAGTTTTGCCTTCTTGCTTAGTATGCCCGTGCATGCTCTGAGCAAGGGCTACACACTGTGTGCTGGGAAAGAAGCACAAAAATGCAGAATACAGAGGGGTGGGGGATCAGAGCTGAACCTCATGAGGTTTAACATGGAGTGGGCAGCTGCCTGGATTGTGCTTATTTTTGTGTAGGAGACTTTCCAGATTTCAGTTCAGAGACCAGTGTTCAGACCAACTTCCTCTCCTTCTCTTCCACTGTGGCTTTTTGGCAAGGCTTAGTGTTAGAGCTCTCTGGTGCAACAAAAGTAGAAGTACCTCTGATTGTTCTTCTTGTCATTAGCACTGCCCCTCACTGCCTCCTCCCTTTTTTTCCCCTGTTAAATTAATCCTTGCTGTCTGCTTTGGGCTGACAAACAAGCTGTCACTTCTTGCCATTGGGACATTCTGAGTTTGTCTGAAACTGCTGTTTCAGACTACAGTTAAAACTTCTAGATGGTTCATGGTTAGTAATGGATATGTTAACTGAGGAGGACAGTGAACTAATGAATTTGACAGAAAGAAGGTAGAGAAGTGGTTTGGTGGCTTTTTGCCCTCTAAGACATTACACGTTTTAGATTTAGGCAGTAAAATTCCTAAATACATTCTTCCTTCTTATCAAACAGAAAGATATAATCTTTGGGACAGCAGTCTTACTTCCATTCCCTCTGCCCACAAGTGACTGCCATGAGACCTGTAACCTCCAGCAAAAGAAAGCCAGCAAACTGGAAGTAGCCTGATGGCAAGGGATAGTTTCATCCGTCAGCTGGCAAGCATAGTTTCAGCACTTTCTTGATGAACTTTCTTTTGGTGTTGTATTATGGGGTCCTTGATTACAGGGGGAAGTGCACCATGCTGAAGATACTACATTTTTAAAGGAGAATTCCTGAGTTAGTTTTCTTTCCTCATTATTTTTTAGAGATTTTGGTGTATATCTGTGTAGTGTAAGATCCCATGCCATTCTCTAAGTCAGTCTCCTCTCTTGTAAGAAGTGGATGCTTGGTTAGCTCTGGAGTGATGTATTGCAACTCTTAGGAAGGCCCGTGTCCCACAGCTATTGATATGTTTTATAACAGCCTATTACCCAGGACCCATAGAGATTCTGCAGAAAAGCTTAGCTGTGGGTTGGTGTCAGTGATGCCGTAGCCTTGAGTGGTTTTATTCAAGCATGTTCCCACACTGAGCCAGTTTACTTGATGCTGTCTACAGGTGCACTAGTGCTTTACTCCAGTATGTGCAGAAAAACACGATAGCTGCTTCCAAGCCAGTTCCACTTCTCAGGCTCACTCCTGTGACTGGTAATAAAGTTGTTCATTTATGCCACTTGTAGTAATATATTTTACAAATGGGATTTTTTTTTTTCTAAGAAAAACATGTTGGCAATTCAGCTTCAAGAGCTCTTGCAAAATGGTAGCTTACCATGGATTTTATTTGTTTTGCTGAAAGCAGAAATGAAGTATAGCTCAGCTGGAATGACTAATGGCTTTATAATAGTAGTGTCATTGAATATCTTTTCTCCAGAAGGTGGAAAAATAGAACAAAAGTTATTAAATGAGTTTTACAAGTCTCATTCTCAGGAAGCAAAGCAATGTTTTGTGCAGGAGACTGTTTTCCTCGTTTAAAAATTCTTTAAATTTTAGTTCACAGTCCTTTAAAAAGTCTCTGAACGCTTCAGCTGGTTGAAAAATATGTGGATTTTTCATTTAAATACAAGTTGGAGCTATTTTTGATAAATACATCCCTTGGTAGACTCACAGCTGCTCTGATTTAAGGAACTGGTGATCCAGTTTCTGATGATGCTTCTTTGTGATTCAGAAACGAAGTAGACTGGCCTCTAATTCTCTGAGTTGGTTGCACATGTTAGCAACAGAGCTCACCTGCTCCACTCATAAAACAGTTGCAATTTCTGCTTAAAATAGGACTGAAGAAGGTGGCTGTGGCAACTTCCAATGTGGTAGCTCATTAAATGAGTTTGTCTGGAGACTGAGCTAAAAACTTTAACTACAGTAAAGGTCAAGAGGCTAAAGCTCTCGTTTCCCAAGAGAATTAAGGCCACCCTGTGTGGTGAGAAAGTAGGCTTTGTGTTTTGTACTTGCTAAGTATATATTGCTATGTATATATTGTTTATAAGCTGTTCTAGCCTTAGCAGTAGAGATGATAGTCCAAAGGTGGCTAAAAACGTGATTGCAGTGCAGCTTCTCACTCTAATAGTAATAAAGCAGTATATTTTGAGCACATAAAGGGACTGACATGCTCTTAAGAGCCTGATCTTCACTGAAGAGGCAGCAGCTGTAGATGTTTCTCACTTCAGAGGCTGATGGAAATCTCCAGGTTGGGGAAGGCTGTGGAATCTTATGCCTTTTGACTAAAGAAAGAAACCTTTCCTTTGTAGACTGTGGCTGCAGAAGAGGTCCAGTGCCCTGGTGATAGAGTGAGAGAAAGACTTGGAACATTCCTATTGGAAATTGAAAAAAAACAAACCCCAACAAACAAAAAAACCCCCACCCAAACAAACCACCATTGCCCCTTACCACCTGCTCCCAGGAAACTGTCACAGGAGACAGGAGAATCTCCCCTGTTTAGGAGATGGATGCCCTTATCTGCAGACCTTATTTGCTTTCTAGGTAAACCAGTAGGTGTCAACCTCTCCCATTTTCCATGAAACATTAACCGGACTTCTTTGCATGAGGTTGGCTAGAGATCAAAGAAAGAGTCTTTTAAATAATTTAATTATTTTTAAGAGGAAGCCTTACAACCAGAAATATGGCTGCAAAATGATGAGACCAGGGTGTGTTGAGGTTTGTTCCCTGAAGTAAAAAAAAAAACCCAAAGGTTTTATTTAAAGATATACTTTTGTCTGAGGTTTTACATTTGCAGTGAAGGTAAGCAGCCTGATCTTTTAAAAGGGTTAACTAAGTGTATTCTAAATTGGAATCAAAACTGAGTTCTAAATTCTTATTTACCAAAACAAATAGAGCAGGTCCTCAAAATGTAAAATGTTCTCTGCTCATTTTGAAGTAATCTCAGGGCTGCTGACTTCCTTTTCTTAATGCACATTTGATAGCAAGGAATTTGGAGAGGTTGGTTTGGGTTATGTTTGTAAGCAGTCTTCTATTGTATATAGAAGGGAAGGTATTTATAGATAGCTCTCCACTTCAGAGCAGTGCTTGGAAAATCTCTAGTATTTTCTGTTACATGAGAAGAAAACTACCCTAACTGTAATGGGGCGTTGTTTTGGTACTGAGAGTTTCTAACAGGCACTGGTGATCTTCATGTTTATAAGTGTGTCTCAAGGATAAAGTGTAAGTACAGGCATCTCAGCAGACAAAAAAAAATTGGTGGTAACAGGCCAGCAGTATATGGAGTTTAGTCCATTAAATGTGTTTTGTCATGGTCAGGGTTGTCACTAATTAAAAGGTGGTGAGTAGACATATCTGTGATTTGGGATTAGAAAAGAACATGGCAACAACTGAGAGAAAAACTAGCTCAAAAATGTGGAAGAGGTGAAAGTGCCTTTGGAAACATGGAAGGAAGTTTCTGTATGAAGGATGAAACTGAATGGAGGAAGAATGGAGGAATCATCTTGGAGATGAGAAGCAACTGGAGTTAGTGCAGTAAAGCCTTGAAGAACACTTTAAAAAGGCTGGAAGTGGAGGAATCATCTTGGAGATGAGAAGCAACTGGAGTTAGTGCAGNTGAAGGATGAAACTGAATGGAGGAAGAATGGAGGAATCATCTTGGAGATGAGAAGCAACTGGAGTTAGTGCAGTAAAGCCTTGAAGAACACTTTAAAAAGGCTGGAAGTGGAGGAATCATCTTGGAGATGAGAAGCAACTGGAGTTAGTGCAGTAAAGCCTTGAAGAACACTTTAAAAAGGCTGGAAGAAATTCTAGTAGAACATCATAGTGTAGGGAAAAAAACCCGGGTAAATCAACATGCTATAAAATGGGGTCAGTACAGAAATAAGCATTACTGAAAAGTGTGGGCCATTATTATTCAGTGGCAAAATTTGAATGAGTTAAAGTGTTTAGACAGAGGGAAGGAGAAGAAATGATGAAATAAGAGGGGGGAAAAAGTAGGGATACACCACTTAAATCAAAAAACCCCAAGTGTAAAGCCTAATAAGATCAGCAAGGCTTAGTGATCATGTTAAACTAAATTCAGAAGATATTTCCAGTGATTTACCTTTTCAGTTGTTAAAACTAGCTGCTAAAATTTTCTAATTCTTTACTTCTTAATCGTATGTATATAATAGTTCTACCTGTGGGTAGGGTTTTTTTGGGGAAGGGGTTTGGGTGCTTTTCTAGCTTTTAGTTTTTTATCTCGTCCTGTTTCGTATGTTACTTGCAGAAACGTATTTAACATTTCTCTATGTAGAACGAGTTATGCTGAAAGCAAGGATGTGTTTCATGAGCAGAAAATAGTTTCTGAGGTGATGTATGTACAGCTACTAAAGCATTTTCTATGTTTTATTTATTGCTCTGTTTAGTATGGAATTTGCTTTGAAATCCCATAAAAGAAAACATGTTTCAGTCATTTAGGGTTGTAGATTTATAATTTTTTTTTTACACTTTAGTTTCATGAGAAAGATAGTAGCACAGGAGTTCGTGCTGTTCTCAGTGTGCTCTGTAAAGTTTTTCTAGCTGTGTAGGTGATGACAGAAATCCCCCAGGGTTTCCACACCATGGAAATGGGGTGCTCTGTGGCCATTGATAGAGTGTGATCTCATAATTTATTGAGACTCCTCGCTAGCAGTGAATTCAATTGAGCGCGTCTAGATGCAGTTTGTGTGGTTGTTTGGTTTTTTGTTCTTTCTCGAAATAATTTTTAAATTGCACCTCTGATGAAACTGATGTAACTGCTTCTTTCCTACAAGTGACTGTGGACCAGGCCTTGAAGTTAGGGGCATTTCAGCACCCAAAGGGATGCTTAGCACCTTGTGTTATTCGGTCTCTATAACAACAAATAGATATCGCATGAAGTAACTTCTAATATTATTTGTGTGCGCAGCTCTGAAACCTCTCGAACATTTCTGCCCATTGTATCTCGCTGCACAAATATCATTCTTCGGCTATGAGCTTTTATGCGAAAGATCCCCAGGGGACAAGTGGAGCCTTGCGCCACATACAGATGACTGTATTGGTTTCTGTAAAATCCGAGCAAATTAATAAATGGAGTTTATTTTATAGTCCAGTAAACCTTTCATCTTTAAATAGTTGTAACTTTCTGGTTTTATTTCTTTCTCTCAACTAAGGAAATGCTACTTCACCGCAAGTTCAAAGACCTTCTTTCATGGACTACTTTGATAAACAAGACTCCAAGAACAAAAGCCCTGAAAACTGTAATCAGAACATGCATGAACCTTACCACATATCCAAAAACGTTTTCCCCGATAACTGGAAAGTCCCTCAAGATGGAGACTTTGATTTCGTAAGTACTGTTTTATTGTTTAGTTTTGTGCACGCTGTTTATTTTCTATGTGCCAAAAAGAGTTAATCCCTTTTTATAACTATGTTAACACGAGAAAAATAAGTAAACTTTCAAGAAAACCATCCAGTTCTCTAGTTGTAATGCCTCATCCTTGTTGAAATAAGTGCACTCGCTTAGCTCAGGGACTGTTTTAATGAGGAGCAGTGTGTGACATTATGAATATACTTCTCTGTAACTACTTCTTTAAAAGTTTTAAAAAGATAATGAATTCTGTTCTAGCAACTTTAAAATTTGACCCAGTTCTATTTAAAAAATGCACATAAATTTCTACAGGCGTGGCATGTTTTTGTCGTGTTTGCTGAGTATCTCAGTGAAATGATAAGCAATTTAAACTGGATTGGAGCCATTTAATCAGTCGTCTTGGAGAAGGTTAAGATCACCTACTGTTTTGCACACATCAGCTAGTTGGTACTGTTCCAGTAGCACACATCTCTCTGCATAGAATTATCCTGTCTAACTCCAGCCCATCTGTATTAAGGTGGGATTTTTCCACCTCCAAAATGTGTAGCTTATTTCTTTTTTGCGTATGGTGCAAATTATAACAGGTGAAAAGAAAATGTTTCTAAGTTACAGGCTGCTCTTAAACTGAAATAAGTGCTCTTTAGAGACCTCTACATTTTGGTACTTGTTTTTCACTTTTGTTCATATTTTTTAACATATTTGAATAAAATAACTTAGTTTATTTGTTGTAGATTACCTAAGTTCTTAACTGCAATGCAGTAGCTAAAAATGATCTCATGGTACCTTTTTGAAAGTACTCTTGGGATTTGGAGAAAAATGTTGTGTTTAATTTTAGGTGACAGCTGTAGGTGTGGGATTTTTTTTCCCAGTTTTCACTTGCTGCGTTTCTACAGAAAGCCGACTCTTAAATTTAAGCCACTGGAGTAAAGCCAGTTAAATAGCACAGTACAAGCTGTTGCTGCTGGAGCATTTTGATTAAGTTGGATTTTGGTTTGGGCAGGTTTTTTCTTAGGCTTTTTCCTTTTTTCTTTTGGGGTTACTATAGTAGTTGCCCTTAGAATGATTTAAAAACCATCCTATCTTTTCCATTACTTAAGAAATGCAAGCAAAAATTACTCTTCTTGTAAATGCTAAGATCCTGATGCTGGAAGTGCTTATTCATTAATAATTCACACATGGATGATTCTGGGGAACTTGTTGACATCGTTTGTACATGTGAATTTGTCTTACTGAAACAGGAATTTGTTCTAAAGCTAAACTGGAACAGCTTGATCTTCAGCAGTTTAACTGCTGTCTGTTGTGGGCAAACCTAGCCAGTGGTCTTAGACTGGCAAGTCAAAGACTTCAGAATCCTAGAATAATAGAAGGAACCTTTAAAGGCCTCTTAGCTCATCTTCCCTGTTATGGGCAGGGTCATCTCTCACTAGTTTCTCAAAGCACTATCCAGCCTGGCCTTGAACCCTCCCAACGATAGGTCATTGTCTGGGCAACCTGTTCCAGCGTCTCATGGAAGTTAGGTGATGGTGCAGTTTGTCCTGGACTTCCTATAAAGGCAGTGTTGTGGGGCTTGTGCTACAAAGTGAATCTGACTGAAGACCAAGTAGGATTTTTAAAAAGTGAATAGCTGTTTGCCTGGCCAGTGTATGTAGCTCTGAGGTGGTGGTGGTGGAATTTTGTTTTAAGCATGACAAAAGCCAGACACTTCCACATGTAAGCCAGCCTGTAGAAGAGTTTAGGAAGGCTCTTTGGTAATTGATGTAGTGCTTCAGAGCAGTCCAATTAAGAACATCGTTCTCTGGAGTGTTCTGGTACCAGCTGATCTCACATGGGATACTGGTTTTAAAAGCCTGCTGGTTCGAACAGTTCGAACCTTAGGCAATTATTTATTTATTTATATATTCTGGAAGAACTTCCATTTATATTTTTAGGCAGTGAGTGACAGTATTTGGAAGACCTGCAAGAGACTTTCTGAAAGGCAAAGTCGGTGGGCAGCATGCATAATAGATCAGCTAATCTTGGAAGATCACCATGAATATCTTCAGTTGCTGACATGAAGACTTTGAATGATTCATGAAACAGCTAAATAATGGAAGCTTTTTTATACTAAATAATTCCATTCTATTTTGTTTGGAATTACCCTTACTGTGATCTAGAAAGGGATCCTAACAGTAAATGCTGCCAGTCATGATTTTATTTAAAGAAGGGATTGACACACTGGAACCCAAGCACGGGCGATGAAAATGTAGCAGGGCTAGTATATTCCGCATAGAAGGCTGGAGTACTGTATGAAGGGGAGGCATCCTCTATAAGCTTCAGGTCACCAGTCTCACTTGTTGAACAGTACTGTTACTCTTCCTTCCTCATACGTGCTGGTTAAGACGTAGATGTCATGCCAGTGCTGGCAGCCAGCAAGTGCTTTACTCGTAAGCCAGGGCAAAACGACAGGGCCATGCTAAGAAGAGATATTCAGGTGTTTGAGCTGGAAACATTTAGAAGCTTGTTGGAATGTGTCTGTTGCAGCATAAACTAGAGCATTAAATGCTGTTGATGTGGGAGGGAGAAAGGGGAAGGAAGGAAAAATAATCCTTATCAATCTCTGCAGCTAATCGGATTGCTTGTGTAAACTGTGAGACCTGCAGCATTGGGAGCTAATTCTTGTGCCCAAATCATAGGTTTGCTTTAGGTTGTGGCGATATTTTATCCTATTCCTAGTATCTCTTGCTGCTTGATAAAACAACGTACAATAATTTCATTTGCTTGACTATACAAATAAATGTAATGCATACACAGTAGGCTTACGTACTTGCTTCTGGGTTTAGATCAATAAAATAAAAAAAATAGAGGAAACTTATGTGATAAGATGGATAAATGAATGTATACGTGCAAAACTAATGGTTCGGAACTTTTTATGTGGGCTTTGTTTTCTGCCCTGACGTAAATCATTTAAAAACTCTTTGCCAATGCAAATAGAAGACTTTTTCAGCACATTAAGATGCTTTGGTCATCAACCTTAGCTTAAAAAAAAAAGAAGTGATTTAGTAGTTTTCTCCTGTAAGTAAATATTTATGCTTTGGTTTTCCCTGTTGGAAGTGCGTGTGTTTTGAAATTCAAAAACTAGTCGTGCTACATTTTCAGAAATGCTGTGTGGGAATTTGAGATCCACCTCTGACTGTTAGTCCTGTAGGCCTTTGGATTTGTGATCGAGAGAAAATGGCCGCTGTAAGCCTTCAAATTTTGCTCTATATTGAGTCCGATGTATTGCAAGTAACTTCTAATGGCACTTAATTCTGGGTGTGTATGCAATACGAGATTATTCAAAGTCACTCAGGACTGTGCTTCAGGACTGAGACCGTGTTTTTCACGCATAAGGGGTATTTGGGAGTTTTACACTACATTTCTTCTTGCTTTCAAAAAACCAAAACAACACAATTAACCAAAGCAAACAATCTCAAACATGTTTAACGTTACTTTTTCTGTGACTATGAATTTATATAGGGTTTCTTTTTTAAAATCTTTGGTTTCATTTTATTATAATAAATTCTGAAAAACAAAAGCACGGGTCTTTTATGTCGGTGAATCTCGAGGAAATGTCTTTCTACGGAAATAATTTGGAAATGTTTTTTGTTTTGGTTTTTTTTCCACTTCAGCTTTTGAAATTGAAGCATTAAAGCTCTGACTGGATATCAGTCTTAGAAAAAACAAAACTAGTCTGTATTCCAACATAACCTTTTAAATTAAACCTTTAATAGTTTAATAGTTAAACTACTAAACATAATCTTTAATTTAAAACTTAATTTCACACTTGGGAATCCTCGTGGATGTTCATTTTCATTGAACAGGATCACACTACGGGCAATTCTTTTTGTGTATTTTCATTATTTTACATTCAGCAGATGACAAAACTAAAGTGATATTTTTAACCATAATTGTCAGGTTTACTCAAGAGTAAGTGATATTTTATTTACAACAAACCTTCATGCCAGTAAATCTAACTGACAAGATACTCCTCTATTAATGGGTCAGCTTTGAGTCTTAACTCACAAGTCAGCAGGTTGGATCAGAGTGCTGAATTAGAGCAAATGGTGGATTTATTTCAGCCATCAGTGCAGCCCGTCCTTTAAGAACAGCTGTGTTTTACAGATGTTATGTCTTCGTGTGACCATGTTGCTATTGTGATAGCTTGATTCTTTCCACAGGGAATGGTTTTGACGAGATCTGTGTCAAACTGTGTATTAACTGAGCAGTATCGCCGCAAAGTGTTAAAGCAACGTGCTCAAATGGCATCTGTGTTTCACAGCTGAAGACTTTGTGATAGTTTGTGTAGCATTTCTCACACTTTTATGGGCATTGCAGAAGGTAGCTTTCTCCTAAAAAGGTGAACTTCTAGTGAGCAAGAAGTGTTTGAAATTTTTATCATGTGAGGAAAACAGGTAAATGTCGGCTTGCTCGATGAATGTGTTGGGTGTACGTGTTGTTAAATAACCTGCAGTTCATGTTTTCATTGTATCCTGACATCTTACATCTCATTAAAATACAAAGCTGATCTGTAAATCCCTCTACCCGTTAGTAGTCCATGTTAGTGTGGGACACGATGTTGACGAAGTACTTACATGAACTACAGTGAAGTGGTATCTCAGTGATGTTAACCTGAGAATTAACATTGCTCAGTGGAATTGCGAAACTGCTTTTACACTGATTGAAAATATAATTCTAAATGAGTCACTTACTTTTTGTTATTATTAGAAGATAAGTTGTAAAAAGGCAAATCTATTTATTATAGCGATGCTAGGGTAATGATTTCCATCTTGAGTAGAATTATTTCCAAACAGGAATGGTATCCAGATTGTTAAATATTAAACAGTGAACATGTAGATCATGTTTTGCAGTAACTGCAGTATCATGTTTAAGTAGATTCATTTTGGGTGACTTAAAGATTCTGGAATAGCAACAAAAATTTAAAAAGCCATCTGTTACCCTAGGCAGAATATTTCTCTGGGTTTCCACCAGAACAAATACATTAGAATATCATCATTGTGAAATAATAGGATTGCAGATTCTGAGTGTTTTAGTTACATTTATAAACACAAATGTCACAACTGATTTAGTAAAAAAGCCAATACCATAAAATGAAGACCGTATAGAATTTAATTAAAAATTCAGTAATAAAGCTGGGCTAATTTAACTTTATTTATTGGAAATACTTCTCTGTCCAAAACCTTGGCTGAACTTATTCTGCTTTCACTCTGCAGATGAGTTTGTTTGGTAGTTGATGGGAATGAAAGTATTTAATCTATTTTGAACCATTTGAGATTCTCCTCTAATTAATTTGAAAGTTTTAAATGAAGTATGAATGTGTATTAATTTTGCTTAACTTTTAATGAGTTGCTCAAATATCACAAAGTGTTTCCAGATGCTGTCAGGAAGAGCATTTTCTTAACTAAGCAAATACAAAACTTAGATTTCTGGGTTTGTACGGTCTGTGTGCATGTGAGATAAACAGAAGGCAGTCTACAATGTCATATAGTTAACTATCGAAAATATTATTGGTGTTGACAGTCTACTTGTGAATTTTTTTTCAATTCAGAGAGGAAATACTGGAAAATAAAGCATATTATATTCATTATGTTAATCCAGCTCATTTCATGAGGACAGTGTGAACCTTGGCAGTGGAAGCTTTCTGTACCTCTTGTAATAGACAACCAGTACAGAAGCTGCTTGTGTATGGAGTGATTATGTAAGAAAAAAACCCAGAAAGCTGTGGGGAAGAGAGAGTTGTGTTAGGATTCCACTGTGGATGATTTGCAGGTTGTGATGATTTGTTACGATTATCAGGCAGTGGTACAGGAGGTTGTGCCAGTCTGACGTGTAAATTAAAATGGGTTGGGGTATTTTTGGTTTGGGTTTTCTTTGGTATTTTGGATTTGTTTTTTTCCACTAGGCAAAAAGAATGGACCAACTTACTACACCACTTGTTTTTTAAAAATTGCAAGCCAAACACTGATTGATTTACCTAAACTGTTATTTTATTCTGACCACAAAAGGAGAACTATTTTTATTGCCAAGAGCAGAGGAACATGCTACCTGAGAAGAGCATGTCTCCAGCTTCTAACCCTTTCTCTTTGATTATGTGTCTTCCCCTGTAATAGATAAGTAAATAATACATAAGTCAATTCCATAAGCTGTAAACAGAATCAATCCTCCTTTTATGTTAATGGCATTAAAATAGTACTAGAATGTAACTGATCACCAAGGCAGCCATTCCAGTGCCTAGGTGGTACTTCCACAGTGTTGGAAGGTGAATTGTTCCTTCTGAGAATGATTATGGGCATTTTGTATACTGAAAGAGCACGGAAAACACCCTTCTAGGCCAAAAAGCTGTTTGCATTCTTACAAGTGAAAAACAGAATTAAAGATGTTTATCACTGACATGATAAACAGACATGTCATTTAGGGATAAGACAAGAACTCGGGCTTTAATTACGGCAGTTGATTTGAAGTGAGATAGTAAGAAGTATGGCTAATGGGATAACAACATACAGCAGAGGGTTGCAGAAGTCGTCGTCATTGTGAGTGTTGAAGGCCAGGTTACATAAATGTCACACATAGTTTTGATGGAGTGGATTCTCCTTGGAGCAGAGGATTGTTGTAGGTGCCCTCCTCCTCTAAAAAAACTAAAAGCATAATTTCTTGTAAAGGTACTGCTGATGACTGATGTTTTTAATCATGAAAGATTTGAGAGCACACAGGTCTTACAAACTCAAAAATAGTGACACGCTGAATTTGTTTATTAGGAGTGTCAGTATTTTGGAGGAGCTAGACCTTGGGTAACCTTGAAAATTTCTGCAATTAGCAGTCAACTATTTCCAAACATGAGTCTGCCTCTGGAAAATCTCAGCCAAGATTCGGTCAGTAAAACTTAACCATATTTTCCTCTCCTGAAACTATCCCTGCTGTCTAATTTTATCATGTCAAGTAGTTTCAATGTGCAATGTGTTTTTTTAATTGCAAAATAGTTTCTAGTGAGAAGACACTTTAAAAGTTGTTTCAGCCAACTTTCAAATTTTTAATATAGAATTAAGAATGAAACTACATCATTCCAAAGAGTTTAAACACTTGCATCATCTAATCCCCTTTATTCTCTCATTAGCTCAAATGGCGAGGCTGAAGCGCAGCTCAAGTGCGTGCAGTCCCTTGTAGAGCAGGCCCTGTCATCTGCGTGTGGTTTGGGGAGAACAAAGGAAAGAAGTGAGTGAGGCTGATGAGCTGGGATAGAGCTGCTGGTTTAAAGTAACATCTTGTTACCTTGGTAACCAGTTGTCTGTACTAATATACCTCTTTGAGATCATTGTGTAATGGCTAAGTAATGTGGGTAGCCTAGAAAGAGCTTGGAAACACTTGGAAAAAACAGTTGTGGCTGGACAAGTTCAAGAAGATCCTTTTTTGTCTATCAAACCAATTCAGTTTCAGGCCTATTCTGTTTTCTCTTAAAAAAAAAAAAAGTAGAGAGGGGAGACATATTTGATCCAAATAGTTTCCATGTTGCATGAATCCCTGTTAATGTCAAGGCGACGTGCCACACCTTTGTGTGTAATGTCTGATCCCCAGGCTGAGGGCTGACACCAGGAGGTGGTTGTGCTACTCCAGCAGAATTCTTTGAAGTCATCCCTATGACAGTATCACGAAAATTCACCACCAAGAAACAAAATCTGTTCTCCTACTCTTTGGTATGATGGGTAATGATAATCAAGTAAAAATAAACTTGCCTCAGGAGAGTGGGCAACTGGTATTTTGCAAGACTGTTTTGAATTAATTTCTGCAACTCCTTGGTTCTGAAGGGGGTTTGGTAAAGAACATGAGTGGGGTTTTTCCAGCTTAGCTTTTTTCACTTTTATTTTGTTCGTTGGTTTGTTTTGTTCTGCACTTCAATAGGAATGTGAGAACTTGTCAGATAAGATTCTAGCAGTTTGGCAGAAAAAATTTATTATTCCAGTGCCTGTGTGGCTCAATCACAATAATCATAAAAAATCACAGTAATCATAAAGCTTGTATTAGATTTCCATGCTTCATGTTTCGATCAGCAGCCACTTAAGTACCAGCTGTAGATTATATGTTAATGATAGTTGTTAACAGTATTTCATAAAGGTTTCATAAAATACTGGAAATAAGATGGCTGATATTTTATTACTTCATGAGCTCATGAAGAATGCAAAATATCCTGTGCCTCTTTGGTTTGCAAACAGTTGTAGAATTCGAAGTAAGAAAGTTGTGCATTGAGAAGGGAGTTGAACACCTCCCTTATGAGGAAGGGCTGATGGAGCTGGGTCTCTTTAGCTTGGAGGAGACATTGATGTTTATAAATGTGTGAGGGGTGGGTGTCAGGAGGATGGAGCCAGGCTCTGCTCAATGTCATCCAATGATAGGACATGGGGCAATGGGTGTAAGGTGGAACATACAAGGTTCCACATAAATATGAGAAGGAACGAACCTCTTCCCAGTGAGGGTGACAGAGTACTGGAATGGGGTGCCCAGGGGGGTTGTGAGTCTCTGTCTCTGGAGACGTTTAAAACCTGCCTGGACGTGTACTTGTGTGACTTGATCTAGGTGATCCTGCTGTGGCAGGGGGATTGGACTGGATGATCTTTCAGGGTCCCTTCCAATCCCTAATGTTCTGTGATTCTGTGAGAGACATTGACTTCAGAGCACTTGGAGTTTTGTTATTTGGAATATTTTCAGATATTGATTAAATTTGACTCAGTGCACACATTTACCCAGATCATTGATGGCCCAAAATGTTTCTGTTTACATGTAAATTTTGTTTCCTTTAATTGCATAACAGAGATGAAAGGGAGCTCGTAGGAGACTTGAAAGCATCTTCTGTATTTCTGTACAAATGTACAGAACTCGTGTCGAAGTGGCGGGTGAGGTGCATACATTGAAATGGTCCAAATGTCATTGTTTTAGATCTCTGACTACAGATGCCCACGGTTTTTGGAGAGGGGAGTTGCAGCATTGCTATGCACTGTATTTTTCAGATGAGAAAGGTGAAGCTTGTTACAGAAATGTGCGCGATGAAAACCTGTAAGGTAATGGTTTGGAGAGTTTGTGTATTTCATTCCCTTTTGTTATTTGTGCCTGGATAAAACTGTGTCTCTCTGGACAGCAGCAAGACCTAAAAAGTTAAAAAAAAACCCATTTAAAATTACCCAAGGCCAAAGTGTGTGGGGGAGTGACGTGGGACAAAACAACAGAGATGGATGAGCCAAACAAACCTACAGAATTAGTTTAGCATGTTTTTCAGGGTATTTTATGATGTTACATGAGTAACAATTTAAAAATAAACCATGCAAACTGCAATAAACCATGTAGAGCTGCAGCTATTGAGATCCTCTGAGGGTTAATCTCATACTTGCTAAGTCAAAGTTCCTACTGACAGAAACACCAGCTTTAGTTTCTCAGATTATTACCATTTTTATTTCTGTGCCTAAATATGAAACTGCATTTAAGTTTCAGGTAGAAATTTCACCGCTGGGACTATTTCTCTCAGTATTCCTCAGTTCAGGACCAGTATGCTTATTTCCTAGAAAAGAAATACCTGAATTAACATGGAGCATGCACTTTAAAGATGTTGGTATTACTTATGTTTTATTTTTGCTTTGACAGTAGGAGTTTTTAAAGCTACAAGAATACTAATAAGAAAATTCATTTTCTTACCCTAAGTAAGACCTATTGGGACAAAATTGGTCTGTAGGAAAATTCTAAAGGTACAGTGTGGCCATTTCAAAAAGATGCTAAATGTCAGCTGAGAACCCTGACTGCATTGTCCTTACAAATTGTAGTGTGCCTTAGTGAGAACTAAATCAAGGTAGTTTAAAACTGCTTTGGAGAGTTTAACGTACTGTACTTTGCATTGCAGCAAATGAGGGTCATGGGCAAGGTCAAGTTTTCAGCTGAGAAGCCAGAACTTTGCAAACTGTGCAGCCTACACTACATGATGCTGTAGGAGCATGCTGTAGTGCTTGTAGATGGGAATTAGGTGAAACCTTCTAAAACTGCGTTTCATTATTTTTTTTCCCTCGTGGTGTCACTACAGCCTAATATATTCAGTTGTTTTTACATTTGATGATTTTCTTTCAAGTAAGAATGGATGAAAAAATAGTCTTCAAAGACATTTCCAGACCAAACGAAATTTCCCCAGCAACCCAAGAAGTTCTCTAGGTCCAATAAATTCTCTTAGTCATTTCAGGATAGCTCGTGTTTAGTATTACTTTTGTTTCAATGTGACCTCTTCAAATATTGTGCTTTTTAGCTGAGGGAATTAGTTTCAGAAGTGTGTGTGAATGGAAGAGGAGGCTTTCTTCCTGCAAGCTCCTTTGGAATTGGTCACATTGGAAAAGGTGCTTATATATTTTGAAGGTAGTTCACGTGCTTCTAACACCATATAATCATAGAATGGTAGAGCAGGCCCCCTAGAGAAGGTTGCACAGGAGCATGTCCAGGTGAATTTTGTCTGACGACTGATTCAGCAAGATGCAAGTACCTGGGTGCAGCCCACCTTCAGTGCTACTTGAGGGAAACAGAGGAGAAACTGGTAGAAGTGGGATTGTAGTGCATCTTGGTGTGTACATGCTGGCTGTCTCATTTGTCATCTCAAAATGGTTAACTTCCTTTGTATGGGTTTCAGGCAGCCCCGGTTTATAGGGGTTGTTTTTCTCTACATCAAGTTCTCTTTTAACTGGTAGCACATTTTGAATGGTACTGTAACAGAGCCTTTTGCAGGAACAAAGTTATAGGTAATAATGCACCTTGCACTTACACTTGGTGATTAACAGGCTTTTGGACCTAATTTGTGCAGCGCCCTTTGAATGGAATAAACCAACAAAACCCAAGAAATGAAAGCCTCAGACAGTTCTCAGAGCAAAGAGTATTTGCAGAAAAAAGTGGTGGGAAAGCTCTGATGCCTCTGAAGAGAATTTCTGAAGAATGTTGGGGAAGGAACAGTAGGTGGAGGGAGGCCAAATTCTATGTTACTTAAGCATCCCCGTGGCCTGTGAAACTCAAGAGCTTTTTTCCCTCTTGGCTAGCTGATGACCTCTACGGCAACACCTCACTGATCATCTCGGAGGTGGGCTAATTCAAAATTACAAGGAAAAACAGCAACGCTGGAAAGTGTGGTTAGTTTGAAACTACCCAGCCTGTTTTCTGTGATTTAAAGATCTGTTACTACAGCAACAGCAGCTCACAAAGGACCAAGCACTGCAGAGTCTCAGAGGTTCAGCAGTTGTGTGCGTGGAGGGTCTGTATCGCCTCCACCACTAAGCTGTGTTCTCTGCACCTATCATTTCTACAGATACTCATCCTACCCTAGAACTAACTAAGATACCTTAGAGGACATGTTAAATAAGTCCTAATGGAGCAGTTTATTAATCTGGTTTAATTTTGACTTGGTTCTTCCTTTGTTAATTTTCTTCATCTTATTGTAGCTTCCCAAAATTGTGCACCTCCCAAGAACAATAGTTGCCATATCCTGTGGTCCTCAAACTGTCCTGTCAGGAATACCATGACCACTTTGTTCTGCAGTTCCATATGCCATGTTATGAAAGTGGGCAAACGTAAGCTGTTTGACCATGGCTTTGGGAGAAATTAATTCCAGAGCTGAGATGCCTTTGTTGAAAAAGAGCCCGACATTTCTAATCAGTGAATTACTATCCAAATGCCTGTGCTGCTGGCAGTTGCCATTGTAACATATGGGGGAGAGAAGATTTTACAGATGGCCAATTCAACAAACTATTTTACAACTTTAAATTGAAAATCACTGCAGTGAACGTCCCCTGGCATCTTGAGTGTACTGTGCTTATTGTGCAAACTGTCACTTAGTTAGATGACAACAGTGTCGTGTGCTAACAGAAATGTTTGGTTAGTAGATACATAATCCAGTTTTTAATTTAGTGCAGTTCTTTTATTATGGAGTGTGAAAGGAGGCTGTAATGTGGTGCATGTCTGAAAGTACATTCTTACCAACACAAGTTTCAAGAGAAGTCCTAGAAAAAGTAGTAGTTGGGAACCCAGCAAAGCACCTTAGTTACAGTAATACTGGAAGCCCTCTCTGGAGAGCGGTGGGAAGAAAAAATGCTAGCTGGCTGCTTTTTAAAAAAATTTGAAATCTGTTAACCTTTTTTTTCACTTGTTCATGTTGAGCCATGAACTGGAAGCTGCCTTCTGTCTCTAACAAGCAGATGACAAGACCAAATATGAAGGATAATGTTCATCTAAGATGTTTCGTTTATTGGTTTTCTGGGAAAAAGCAACATGATGGCTTTCAAGAATTTAACTTACCATTTTTTCAAAGAGTTTTGTACATGGAATCATAGAATGTAACTTCATATCCATTTAAAAGAGAAAAGGAGGAAGAAAAGCAACACTTATTCCATGCAAGCACATTCCATGCACAACTAGGGACGGGGCTTTGAGCAACCTGATCTAGTGAAAGATGTCCTTGCCTGTGTCAGGTCATTAAGAATGGTCTTTAAAGGTCCCTTCCAATCCAAACCATTTAATGAAAACTGTGATGAGGAAGGAGAGGCAGCAAGGAGCTGGTGTTTTGTGACCATAAGTGCTCATCTTTCATCCTTCTGTCTTGCTTAGTTGGTGGGCAGAGGAGCCTGGGAAACTGAGGAGGCAAGGTGGTGTTTTAACATTTCTCACTACTTTAGTTATTTTTATTGGAAATAAATTAACTTTACATCATGTCCTAAGTGTTTTGCCAGAGTTAGCAATTGGTAAGAAAATCCCCTATCTTTATCTTGAGACATGAGCTTCCTCATCCTATTTTCTACTTCTGTCCTGCTAAGGAGGGGAAGAGAGTGAGCAGCTGGGTAGACAGTTGGCTGTTAGCCAGGATTAACCCACCATATCTGTTAAGACTAATTTCACCAGTCTTCTATAGCTAGAATCTAAAATACCTTTCTCTGGCTTAAGGATGAGGTTTCTTGGTCTATATCATCTCGTCTTTATCAGTCCCTGATACAGCACTTTTGTCATGCAGCTATAGCTCAGTAGCTAAGAAGTACCACTGCAGATGCTCACTTTACTGGAAAGAGTGCCAGGTCTGGTTCCCCCTCAGTGATCTGAAGCACAAATACCATCTGTCCTACAGTTAAGATCACTTCAGTGAGTTTCTACATAACTGCTCACACTTGCCGGAGACAGAGAATCAGTCTAGCTGCTTTTTCATTTCTTTTTACAGATCTGTCCTCAAATTGCCCCATATTACATGTACAGAAGTACTGCTTCCAAATTGCTACTCATTGAAGTCAGCAGCTTTCTCTGGGCCCTCTCTGTAGAAGGCCTCGTTTGCAGTACGAGGACTTTGGGGTGTCCTGAACACATTTCTTGGCTTTTTATTGGAGTGATAGAGTCAGCCCGGCCTTGGAGCCTTCTTGGTATTCTGCAGCTGCTAGATGGTTGGCAAGTGGGTATGCTAGCAAAGATTGAGTCTTAAATTGGGTGAAGTTTGTTAGGCAGGCATGTGAATTGATCAGATCTATCCCAGCTGCACTTTGGGATGTAAGAAATTGATCCAACCTTGTGGCAATAGAGTATTAGGAGCATTTGAAGCCTCTGTATGTCAAGAGCACACCAGAGCCATAATTTGTGTGACAAACAAGAAGGCATGAGGTCTCGATGCTCTGCAGAAGAGATGATGTCTGCGGTCGATTTACCCAGTACCAAACTCAGATTGACTATCTTATTTCTTGAGTTTCCTGATAACGTTGAGTAGTGTACACTAGAGAATTTTTAATGAGTAGGCTTCAGAAAGATTATGTTGAAACCTGAGTTGCTTCAATGACTTTGGTTTTCCTGATAATGAAGACGACACTTTTTTATTAAGTGAACAAATGTTTTTAGATTCAGTCTGGTTTATCTGCAGGGTCGATGAGGGAAGAAGGATGCAGATTTACCTCTTGGGACCTTCACACTGTAGGCTTTACAACACAGCCTTCAGTATGTGTGAGGCTTGAGTATCTGTGCCTGTGAAAGCAAAAGAAAAATCTTTCTAGGACTGTGTGTGGAGATGCGCATTTCAAAGACATTCCAGTTACTGCTTGATAACGTATTTTAGGTGGTGATATATTTTCTTATTTATAAAAAAGAAAAACACCCCTTTGGAAGTGAAACAAAGAATTTTCCACAAGTTTAATGGGGTGAATGGAAGTAAGGGACAGCAAAGTGTAAGTCTAGAAGAAGTTCTCTGGTGTCTGCTTGAAAGCTTGAAAAACCCTACGTATAAATGTGTTTCTTTACATAACAACCACTCAGTTAAGTTTTGGGTTTGTTAACTTCACACTACTGCAAGAAAATTAGAATAAGGAAGACTCCGTGATGCTGCAAGCTTTCTGGTAGCATTGGAAACTGCAGTGTTTTTTCTTTCACTGCCGGATTTAGGGTTTTGATTTCTTATCTGAGAATTTGGGAGAACTGTAATTTTTTTTTTTTCCACTAGAAAGGCATTCCGGGACAAAGATGAAAGTAAAAAACTACAGTAGCAGTTGGAACGTGAGGAAAGCTTGAAGTGATGATGTCAGTAGAACAAAGGAAGAGCTATTAGACCCTTGTCTATCTGGACTTCTGTAAGACCTTTGACAGAGTGCCCCACAGCAGTGATTTATTCTTTCAGTGGTTTCTGAGTTTCTAATACTTGGTATGTGTTGACATTGGTAATTTGAGTTTGCATATGTGTAGGAGTCATTTTAAAGTAAATGAGCAACTAAATAATGATTCCAACATTTTCTTTTCTTGTGAACTACTGCATTATTTTTATTTCAAAAGATGGTTCTTGTCCGAACTACTATTAATTGGAAAATTGAGATATTAAAATTACTTACAGATTTATCATTCTTGTGTCCCTACTGAAGTGGATGTGCTACCAAAAGCTTTTTCTAGACCAACTTAACATCTGAATTGAAGGTACTTCTATCAGTTTCTGTGGGGGCCTGTGTCAGAGGTCTATACATTTGACAGCTAAGCAGTATTTTTTTTATTTTTAGTTAAAAATTTTATGGTGTTTTGACTAGTTATAGCTCTTTGAACCATCTTCAACAATTCTTACGTCTTCAAGGAGGAATATTAAGCTACATAGGTTATCAGGTCTTCCCTTACATGTCTTTCCTAGGAGGAATACTGCGCAAATATGATGATGCTTGCATGAGTGTAGACAATACCCACCCCAGACACTGTGGTAAAGACTTGGAGTTCATTTCTACTGTAAAGCCCCGAGAGCATAAACAGGTTGTCAGCAGGTGCTGAGAATATGGTTGGTTCCCCCAAATGTTGATTCCACTTGCATCACAATTGGGAATAGCTGGTTCTCTGGCAATAGCTGGTTCCCCAGGAACAGGACATCTGTCTTCAGATCTGTTACAACCGGTAATTTTAAGTGGTGACAATCTATCCTTGGTGCTGGAACTGCAGCACAGGAATAACAAAAAGTAACTGCCTTGTAACCCTTCGACAATAACCAGGGGAGATTAGTTGATCTCCTTCCCTAAGGAGCTACTGTACCTGCCTATACATTGAATGGGCTTTAGACAAACTCCGAGGAAAAACGGATTGGTGATCAAGTTTTCTCTTTTCAAGTCAAAACACATTAAGTTAAAAAACCAAACTAAAAGCCTTGGTGGTTTAATGTGTGAACTGTTTTAAGGTACCGTGTAAATAAGTTACTGGTTTCACAGAAGGAAGAGGCTAGCCACTGACAGAGAGCAAGGAGTTTGTTCTCGAGGATGCTGCCAGAGTTGTTAAAATAGTTGTGTAGCGTCGAAAGCGTAGATGGAGCCGTTATCTCAGATCTCAGTATTTCATTCATGTAATCCAGTGGTTAGTGGAAATACTTTATAGAGTTAATGATTTTCTGCTTGACTGTATTGTGATAACTTGCAGCTGGTATTAAGGGCTTGAAAGAGGAAACTATCTTACATATATATTAAGGTAGGTTAATATAAGGAGAGCAATACAAATCTCAAGGAAGCAGTCTTTGAAACTTATAATTCCAAAACAAGAAAGAAAAGATTGCTTACTGATTTTTTTTTTTTAGGATTGTGTTCCTATTTTCAGCATATTTTGCTTTGCAGTGTTTTTGGCGAGTTTGTTGTGCTGCAGTCCTAGTTGCAGAAATTATTAACTATGTGCTTTGAACAGTTTAGAGACTAAATGGCTGCTTATATGGATCAGATTTAATTGAACAAAAATATTATTGTAGTTTACCTGT
The DNA here is from genome assembly GCA_013400115.1 of Rhinopomastus cyanomelas. NCBI lineage: Eukaryota > Metazoa > Chordata > Aves > Bucerotiformes > Rhinopomastidae > Rhinopomastus > Rhinopomastus cyanomelas. Next base: position 640,649 of record VXBP01001909.1, on the reverse strand, counting down.
GTTGTGCTTGTGGAATGTCAGCTAGGTTTTTTTCTCTATTTAGGGAAAATTCTTTTAAGGAAAAAATACTTCTGTTTTAGATTTGTAGATAAACTGTATTTTAGCTCTTTGTGCTTGTTCATGTCAGTGTTTATTAGAATTCAGCTACATTAAAGCATTGAGGGCTTTTTTATGGTGTTTTCTTCAGATTACCTTTTAACTGCTGGTGCTGATTTTATTCCTCTGTGCTAATGTTAACACACCTACTTTGCTCCAGCTTGTATTTATGTCACTAGCATCATTTGACAAACAGGATTATCTTCATTTCAAACTAGCAAACCTATCCTGTATCTGAGACTGTGACAGATGATTTTCATGGTGTATCAGTGGGTGCCATGTTTTGTTTGCTGTTGCCTATGTTGTTAGAGATTGACTTTCTGGTAGAGCTTAAGCACTGTAATTGCAGTGGCAGAGACCTTTTGGTTGAGAGACAACAGTGAGATGGATTCAGGTCTGAGACTGTATTCAACATCTTTTGTAATTGCAGCTGTGTACTGGAAAATTGAATAAAGAGAATAAAAGCTGTTATTGTCAGGAGAATGGTGACAGAGAAACATAAAGTGAGGGACTCAAAAGTGTTCATAGCAGAGCTGGAATAAGATGCAGGAGTCTGCTGTCAGGTCTTGTGTGAAGTGTACATTCTGCTCACCCTCGCTTAGATTGGATCTCACCCCTTCTGAGAGGTTTGGAATGTGTCAGGCAATGGAGTTTTGGTTTGAATGCTATTGCAGTTTAGTTAAATAACAAGCATTGTGTATAATATTTAGTCATTGTTACGTACAGAGTGTATGTTGTAAAATTTTTTCTTAGTATTGAATTTCTTTTATTATATTTGTTGCATTCCATTTATTGACTATTAATAGTTTGGGATTAATTTTTCCTTCACACAATTATTGTTGCCCTTATTTTGCCAGCCGGGTAAATGAAGTGATGCATTCTTGTCATCATTCATGATAAACCTGAGTATATTTGCTTATCTGAGCAGATTCTTTCATAGAAATTTTTTTAACCTAATGATGCGCAGAGAATTATTTTTCTCAATAAGTATCTATACGTTCCAACCTACAACATATGCAAAATACTTCAACTGCCTTGTCATCTATTCAAAACGTTGATGATAGTGATCTATTCTCGTGCTGTAATGCTGTCAAAATTTGTAACAGTCAGCTTCTCTACCCCCTGTGCCCGGAGCGTTCTGGTTTAGAAGTACATAGCGGTCAGCAGTACAGAACACACAGATATTCTGGGAGTGCGTCTTCGAAAGCCAGCTTTGTATGGAGTAGCCAGCAGTTTGGTAAATTTTTGCTGAGCATGCTCTGACTTTAATTCCTGCCTTGCCTTAGTGCTGTCTCTGACATGGCTTGCCTCAAAAGCACCGTGCGTTCACTGTTCTGGCGTGTTGAGGTGGGAAGTTCTAGTCCTGCAATGATTACTGAAGTCACAAGAACAGGCTAGAAAGCTTTGGTGGGAGAAGGTGTACGTAGCTTATTCCTGTACTAAAATGAGTTAGCAACGTAAAAAACCCCACATAATGTAAAATGACATGTGATCTGGTTATATTGTAAAATGTTAGGCTTTATTGAATTTTGTGTAGGCGTTGCGTTCTGTTGACTTTAAATCCCAGATGCTTTATCAAATATGTTGTGCCTAATCTCTTAGCATTTCTTGGTCATAGATAGGAGTAAAAAACCTATTGAATATGTGAAGACCATTCACTGACATATAGAGGCATTCTTGTAAAAATAATTGGTCACTGACACTCTTCAACACAACCAAAGGAGGAATTTAAGCATGTACTCACTTTCAAGCAGAAGAGTATGACAGAATGTTACGTGTTGGAAGGGACCTTGAAAGCTCATCTAAGTCCAACACCACTGCAGCCAGACCAGAGTAAGCCTACAGCACCAGGTGCACCCAGACTGTCTCCCATCCAAGTACAAACCAGGCCCAACCCTGCTTAGCTAATCCAACATTCCATCTCTATGTCTCTTCAATCACTATCAGAGCAATAGTAATCCTGTTCCAGTAGCAGAGCTGATGCATTCAAGTTTGTTGTGTCAAAGCTCTGTTGCCTCTTCTGCAGCATATCGTCAGTCATGTGGATAGAGAGCTTAAGGACATGAATTCACAGTGGGCTTGGTAGAGTTTGGTTAATGGTTGGGCTTAACGATCTTGAAGGTCTTTTCCAATCTAAACAGTTCTGTGTTCCCTTTGTCCATGGTTGGGACACTTGTACAAAATCACCACTTTCTGAAAAAGTTGTCCTGGTTTTGACAGGCTGGTGCTTGTCAAGTCCAGCTTTGGTATGATCTAACCCATTAAAAATACCAGTAGTGTGAACTTGGTGTTTACCTATCAAACTGTTTAAAGCACTATTGAAATCTAAGAGAGATTTGCATCAGTAATGAGGAAAGCCATAAAGAGTGTGTACAGATGTTTCCTAATCTAAAGCTCTAAAGGCATATGATCACATTTGGAAAATTGCTGTTGCATGTCTTGGCAGTTCATTAAAAACTGCAAACTTAAAGCTAACCGGTATTTTGATAGACTGAAGTTCAAGGTCACCTTTTGTTTAAATGATGTTTTGTTTTCAGTAATTAGACCATGCCAGGTGTATTAAGAATGTAATTAAAAACACAAGGTTTGGCTAATTCAGAGTAAATGAGAATGAAATACAAGGTCATTATTCATTTCTCGTGAGACTCCAGATGAACAGCGCACATGGAACTATTTATAAAACATTTTGCATGGTCAAAAATTGCTTTAGGTTGCTGTCCATGGCTTTTAAATTAAACTACTCACAGATTTTTATAAAAGTACCTGTAGCATAGAAATATGTTCCCATGCCTAGTGTTGAATTTAAATGGAAATAAAATATGTATGATGTACAGTGTTATGGCACAGACTCACAAAAAAGAAAAAGGTAATAAGAGAACCTATGAGGCACTCTGCAGAACGCATCAGAAATAGTACCTGAAAGGGAACGGGCTAATTCTGTACCTGTGGGTTGAATTTCTTGCTCTGGAAGTACTGTCTATAGGGCAGTGGGGGGCAAATTCCCATCACTGGCTGTACCACATAGTAATCAAACAACCCAGGCAGAGTTCATCAGTCAGTGATGAAGCTCATTGCTTCTGCACGTCTGACCCACTTAAACTTCTCCTGAGGGCTTGGCAATTCCCACAGCGTGGGGCTGGAATGGGATGTAAGCTACGGATCTGACCAGTCCAGGGCACAGCCTTAGAAGTTGGCTTAAGGAGGACTTTGGTGGTCTTCCATCTCCCAAAGTTAGCATCCTTTCTTGTGTTTTCCTTTGGTACCATCTGTATTTAGCCTGGTTGGGTGCAAGCTGAAGACAAATACATCAAATTGTGCTGTTTCCTTTTCATATATGTAAGTGAAATCCCTTAAGTTTGTATTCAGAAATTGAAGTAGTCCAAAGCTACAGGGGTACATAAAGTTGAAGCTAGTACTTCCAAAATGGAGAGGCTGTTGGCTCTTATGGTTTTTTGGAGTTTGGGGTTTTTTTTGGGGGGCTGTTTCTTTTGTGGGGAGGGGGTGTGGTGTGATGTTGTTTTTATTTTTGCTTTCTTTAAAGAAAAATATGCCCATAGTCCAATGTTGGTCCCTTTGGAATAACTTAAATTGGCTTCACTGAATTCAGGTGCAACAAGGAATGTGTGTGGTTTATGTTCATGGGCTTTGGTGTTTTGAATATTTCTATGCAGTTAAAATGACAAGAATTGGGTTGTTCAGGGTTGCACGTTTTCTTTAGAACTACAGTGTACTTGGAATTATTTTCCAGTGAGAGTTTTCCAGTTTGTATCCATGTCTTCAATCTATTTGAAAATGACCAGAAATTGGAGGTGCCTCAGAAGGGCTAACAAAAGTAGCCAGCTGTGTAGAAAGGCAGTCACCAGAAGCAGGTTCCTGAGCTTCATGCTCATGCTGCATTTCCTGAGGGAGAAATTTGAGAATGCTTGAACAGAAGAGCTGAACAATTCCTTCTGCTCTTTGTATTTCTGTGGAGGCAGGACCTCTGCAGTGAAGAAACATTTCTTCACTGGAAGGGCTATCAAACATTGGAACATATTTAGTAGAGTGACCATCCCTGGAGGTATCTGAAACACATTTAGCTGTGCTGTTTAGGGATGTGGTTTAGTGGTAACCTGGCAGTGCTGGGTTGATGGCTGGACTTGATGATGATCTTAAAGATCTCTTCCAGTCAAACAGATTCTGTTATACTTCTGTGACCAGAAGAAACTGACAACTGGGACAATTCTTGATCTTCTGTTAATGTCTTGTTACCTGTTTAAGCACTTAGCTTGTTAAATTCCCAGATGAGGAAGGGAATCTGGAATTAGTTGTGGTTCTGGGAATGTGATAACATTTGAAACTACTTTGTCAGATTGTTTTTTTAAGGATCTCTCTATTGTCATTATTTTTCCTTCCTTATTGCTACGTAACTGATCCTGTTTCCTGTTGTCTGTGGATTTTTCCTTCATCTTATTTGCTATTGTAAAGCGAGTTCATGATTTTTGCAGTTTATCCTGACAGTCCTGAATCCACAGAAATATTATTTTCTTGGAACGTGCTGCCAAGCAAATTGTGTTGGTTTCTTATGACACAATAATGGTATTTTTAATTTGGAAGATAAAGCAACTGATCTAAGCAGTTCATTGTAAACCCCCATCTCAATAGCAAGCAAAGGCAATGAAATGTACCTGGGCTGTTTGGTGCTGATGCAGTCTACAGCATGTATAGTCACCTGCTGCAGCTGCCAATGGCCACATTGAGCAGATAAGCTGGCAGCCACCCTGTATGTGTCCATGTTGAAGCTGCTACAGTCATACACTTGTGTACTGGGGTCTAAGAAGGCATCTCCAGCTGTACATGCACGTGCTGTAGCTGCAGCTTCTGCAGCAGTCCTTGCCTGGGAACATCCAGTCGTCTTTGTAAAGCGGGTGTTGGTGCCAGAGCCATGGGAATGCCCAGACCAAGATTTGAGGGGTGCATGCTTGAGCCGTTCAGCTCAAAATTGGAATGAGTGTCTGATGGATTAATCTACCAACTCAGGAGCCTAATGGTCCTGCAGGTTGCTTTTGCAGAACTGGCTACATTAAAAACCAACAAACTCCCCAAAAAACTCAAGTAGTTATCAGTTTGGAGTATGATGTCCCTGACAACATATAAACATACCGTGTAAAACATATTTGAAGGAAGATGGTTTTTTACCTCTTACTCTCAGCAGTACAAGTTTTTTCAGCTCAGCAAAGCTGAAAGATTAAAATGCTTCCATTCCTGAAGTTAAATGGAAGCATGTTTGTGCTTGATAGGGTGGTAAATAGCTTGAAGAATTTTTTATTCTTTAAACAAAAGAATAAAGGCATTTTAAAGCTGCCAAGAATGTTGTATACAAGTGGGTATCGACTGAGTAGGCGTCAGGTATTTCAGTGAAAGCTGGCTAGCTCATCCATGTGGGGGTTTTATGAGTAATTTAATTGTTTCTAGCCAATTGTGCCAGCAGACTTTGTGCTTTGTCTCACCTTATGCTCATCTGAATGCATGGTGCTTAGTGCCAGGCAGCCCATAATCACGACTGACCTTTTGTGGAATTTAACTGCGTTTGCTCTGTCCCATACAGTCACAAACACAGAATATGTATTTTTATGTCTGAATAATGTCCTGCATGCTTGACACAAGCTGCAAGGGAATTTTTCTGTTTCCTATAGTGGTTGCTGTCCGATCTTTACTATGTTTGTGCATTAAAAAAAGCATATGTTGATTTGTGGGGAAAGAAGTTCAGAGTAGAAGTGCTGCGTTTTATTACTTCTGTTAAGAACAGCCATGTCTGCTGCTGAAGCAGGGAAGAGACAGGATTCTAAACCATGAGTACAGCAGACAGTTTATGGAGATGTACAGGAGACATTTCAGGAGGCTGGTAAATATTTTGTTTTCCGCGAATGGTGGGCTCACACTGACACTAGTGCTTTAGGAAGTTCACATCTAGGTAGGCAATTGTAGGAATCATTAACAGAGAGTTTCTTGCGTCTGTTTCTTGCCAGAATTTCCTTCTATTTCTTTCTTAGGTGCATATGCCAGGTGCCTTCACGTTTTGAATATAGAAGGGCTTCTAGTTTTTGCCCCGGGAAGCTTGCGTTAACTTTGTATTTTACTTTAACAGCAAACGTATTTAAAGGTTAAACTGATCTATGGTCCATCAGAGCCTTGTTGTTGACAGAAGCGAGTTCAGACTTTTCCCCTTTTTGAAATCCTCAAAGCAGTCAGCTGAGTCCTTTGAATTAGCAGGTACATCATGGTGATGTGGTACTGGGAGTCTAAATACAGGTGACTCCACTTGGCCTTTGTAAAATGCCACCTGCCTTAGAGGACAGGTGCTGCAGTAGCTCGCTTCATGGCCCTGGACCTTGGATTGCCCTGGATGAAAACTATCCGTTTCCCGACTGCCTTTGCTTTGACAGTTTGGGTTGGGAAGAATCTTTAAGCCTGTCCCGTGTCACACGTTGCACAGCATGAAGTAGAACCAAATACCGCATTGTAGTCCTTATCGGCAGAACACGTCATTGATACCCTTTTCTTGCAGTGTTGTGGAATCTCAATATTTGAGGAGTTTTAGTAGGCTATGTGGGACCTTACTTTGCAATACATGCAGAATCTTCTTCTCTTTTATATTCACTAGATCCACAGATGCCTTGAAGTCATAGGACAGGGAACTTCCTAAAAAATATTCTGTTTCTGGTAAAATGTTTTCCACTGAGACTGTGATTATGACTTAAACTTCTATTGTAATTAGTTGTATTATTTATCAAATAATATAAAATAAAAAACTATGGAGCAAATTATTGAGCAAATAATATCAAATCATTAATAATAAAAATATATGCTAAAAACTGAATTAGCTATTTCCTTATTGAACTATTTTAATCTGTAGCATTGTCTTTGCGTTTTCATCAGAGTTTTTGTAACAGCTGTGGACTTTGCTACCCATACAATGCTTTTAAAGTTGTTGTGTTTTATGGATCATTTGCACATGTGGTGAGATGATGTGATGCAAAGTTGCTGGAGGCTTTTCAGAGAGAGAAGCTTTTGAATGCTTCAAAATTCAGCCAGGAGCTGCCTGAGCAGTTAATTGAGCACAGGTCAGGACCTCAGCAGTAGCATGGAAGCAACATGAAGGGTGGACTGTCAGTGACACTTTGAACTTCTCTACAGAGACAATATTTCTTCCTCTTTCAATGGGGTGATGGCTTTTTAGAAACAAATTTGCTGAGTTAGATTGTGTCTTAAAATTCATCACTGTATAAGTGCAGCATTGGAGTAGATCCCCATCTGCATCTACCATTAGGGCATAATTCACGTTCTTTTTATGATGTGAGAAATAAAATCTTTAACAAAAGAATCCATTACACTAGATGCTTGTTCTGTTGCTTTTGCTGCCTTCTAATTTTTCCTCATTTTTATATTAAAAAGGATATAAAACCTGAAGAACCTATTGCAATCTAGGTGATTCTGTTCTGGCAGGGAGATTGGACTAGATGACATTTTGTGGCCCCTTCCAAACCCTAATGTTCTGTGTAATATTGTACAAGACAGTATAATAGAAAAGATTTCAGAAGCACATTGTGTGTAGCCTACAGATAATCATACCTGTTCATACCTTCAACTCATAATTGAAGATCCTACCACAGCATTTACTGTGTGCATTTTGCATTTTCTAAAAAACAACTTTGTGAAGTGAGAAGAAAGTTTATAGCTGCATTTTGTAAATCTACTGTTTCCAAGCCGACGAGAAGTAATTGGTACAAACGCTTTGCTTGCTGATATCACATTTTGACTTGCAGCTTGTTGGGTTTTCAGATCCCTTGCTGGTTTTGGTATTGACAGGACAGTCTTGTTATTTCACTGTCAAATGTAGCATGAATCCTGAAATGTGCTGAGGACACAGCCTCTGTCTTCTAAAGTACTGTCAATACCAGAAAGAGAAAAGTCTCTGTTGGTTGCCCCAAAACCCTGCAGAATCCCCAACTGTTGTGTTTAAATTAGTTTATAGTTCTGCTTGGAGAGTGAATCTTCTTGCCAGAGCTTTGGGACAAATATTTTATATGATTAATTCTTCAGTAGCTGTAGTGTATAAAATAAATGGTATTGACTTTGTCATTAAAGCATGGCCATCTTTAATAGATTTGTGTGATTCCTGCCCTGCCAGCCGATGCTTATCCAGAACGGGATACTCCGTTTTACTGGGCTGTCTGTTACCATTTAATGGCATTAGTAATCCCAATTTTTAATTGCCTTGTGTAAAGAATACTGTGCACTCTAGCTCTTTCGGGGTTTCTGTTTCCTAAGGAAATGAGACTTGCATGATTGTGCTGCTTGTCTTGGTAACTTTTGAGTCATATTGTCCGAATGTGGCAACATTGGGATGAGAAAGACCGAGCTAAGACTGAGCTATGGGAGAAGAAGACAGATATGAAGAAACCAATCATATTGCTTTTAGAGTGGGTGGCTATTGTGTGATTAATGGTCTTAAACCAATCATAGTAGATGCTTGAGAGTGAGCTCATAACAATAAGATATAAAAATATATGCTTTGTTAGTAATAAATGGCTTCACTAAGACCACATTAGTCTGTATGTGTCGTCCCTTGGTCCCCACATCGCAGCCAGCAATGAGCTGTGTTCTGGGGATAACAGTCAGCTGTTGGTTTTGCCCTGCTGATATGTTGACTTTGGTCCCTGTAGCTTGAAAGCAGAGGTAGATGGATGGCATCTGATCCCAGACTTACTGAGAAAGTGGGAGTTTTGGAAAGACTTGGCAGAAGGGGGCAACAGCTCAGAATGAAGCTACTTTCTTGATCAGTAGCCTTTCTTTAGCTGGCTGCTCCTAACATTCGTGTCTTTGGTTTAGTCACATCTCACCTGAACCAACTTTTCTGTGCAAGGGTTCCCTTCTTTATGTAATGGTTTCCATATGTCTGCTGAACCAAATCTAAACTTACCGTCATTGGTTTGAACTCCATTTTAATCCCATCTGCTTTTCCGCCCCGCTTTGAAATGAGAGATGTGAAAAGAAAGTATTTTTCCTTGGTTATGCTCTCGGTACAAGTCAGGGAATAACATCCAGAAAAGAGGTTTTACTAGAGAGATGTTTGATTTTGGCTTTGTTAATTCTTTAAGCAAAGAGCTGTAAATACATTCTTTCTCCTACTGTACATGAAACTTTGATTTTTTTTTTCCTGCTCCATGCACTGATTCTAGCTCTGATGGAGGGGTAGCTGCTTAACAGTTATTTTTATTGTAGGAGAAATAAATGCAATAAAGATGTTTTGCTCTTAGGTAGGAATGTCTTATTAATCCAGCCTGTATGACTTCCATGTTAAACAAAATGCAGGCTCCAGGATGTTTTCTCTGAAAGGTCGATGGAAAGGTGAGGAGCAGAGATGAAATGATATAGTTTTGTGTTTACATTTATGATACAGTGCAGTAGTGGGTTGACCTACGTTTGAATGCCTTCATGACTTCCGAAGTCAAGTGTTGATTCCTTCTGCTGGAGGGAGTTTTAGAAAACCGAGCAGAACTGGCAGCGATTTAGCTGGTTTTGAGGACTTTTAACTATTTATATCGTGCTCTACTGTAGCAGTTCTGTGTTAAGCAGGAGATTTAAAGAAAACCCCAAAACAAGTTTCTGTCGTAATCTCTGCTTAAGTTTTATCTAATGTGTTTTAAGGTTTTTTTAGAAGTTTCAATTAATCTGCACAAAACCTCTGTTTTAGAACGCTGGCTGTATGCCATGCGACTACCTGCCTTTTGGATTTCTCCACCTTAATGTCCTTTTCTATTTCTCCACCTTTTCATGATTCTATCATGAACTTGTTTGTGCCTAAAATCTTTCCTTAAGGCTAGTGCTGACACAACTTGTTCTATTCTTATCTGTTTCTATGGCGTTTCATCCTTTATTGCTCGGTGCTTCCTTACACAATTTTCTATGGTTGTTATGGCAACAGTAAATATCAAATTTGTCAATTTTCAAGCTATCCTACTTTCAAAATTGTTCATGATATTAAGTTGCTGAGCAGGAGGTGAACTATTTTAAGCATAGTTAGGCAAATTAATACAATTAATTTAAATTAGCTTTTAGTTTTGTGATACTGTTGCTCCTGGGCAAGGTGTTATGCGCTGTGTTGCACTTGGGAGGGTATAAATAGAACACATTTGCAGAAGCAGGAAAACCTGCCAAATTACTGAAACTTCTTCTTTGGTGGTGTTAGTCTGGTGGTCAGAATCTGGCAAACATGACTGGCATTGGAGCACATCATCATCAGTGTCGGTGGGCACCTGCTTCATAATTAGTAGGGCTCTCTGGGCAATACAGACTATCAAATGGCCGAAGTACAAACTCCCAGAATGGAAGATGTTTGGAGATACTGATGTCAGAAACAACCTAAGATTGTGTCTAAAGCAGGAGGAGATCCTGGTGAAGGAAAAGGAAATGCGGTCTGGATCGAGTGGGTGAGGACTGCAAGAAGCCAGCACCTCTGTGAATGAATGTTTAAAGTCAGAATTACTAAAAAAATATTGAAGCAATCAAAACTACTTATTTTTAAAAATGAACGGATGCACCAGATCCACAAGTATTTTTGTATACTGTGTGATTACGTTACAGCATTGAAATACCTCTTAGTCAGTGCTTGCATTCTTTGTGCCTTTTTGTAGAGTTTTTGGTGATTTTGACATTCACTGTAACAAAATAATTTGCTAGAATAAACCGTTTTTTGTTTACAATGCTGTTAAATCAAACTTACTAAAGTGTTGTAGTTTATTTCATAGTTGTGCCTGCACAAACGTCTGTGAGAGATTAAGCAGGAATATTACAACAAAGGATCTTCAGTGAAGTCAAAAACCCTAGCTCAACACTGCTGTCTGCATGTCTGTAGTGTTCTTAAATTGTTAGTGGAACTTCTCTGGTGATGAGATGCTGAGACATCTAGGCTTTGATTACACTGGTGTCCAGCTGTGTCAGGAGCAGTGCAAGTCACAAGGACAGCACACAGAGGTATAATTCTTCTCACATTCAAACCGGAGCTTGGCTGTGGAGTCCCCTTCCCTGGAGATAATGAAATTAAATATTAGATTGATAATTAAATACCTGGAGGTATTGAATTATGTGGATCTGGTGTCAGGGACAGGATTTAGTGATCCTTGTGCTTGGTCAAAGGTTGGACATTATGAACTTAGTCTTTTTGAGCCAAAGATATTCTGTGACTGACAGGTTTTTTTCCTTCTAGGAGAAAAGAATTGTCTAGTTGGCCACCTGCTCACTCTGCGAGTTAGTTCAGCAAAGCAGCCTGTGTTCAAAAGCATAACAGCTTTTCAACAGACGATGGCTTAAAGCCAAAAGCCACAACTCCAGCATTCTTTGCCATCAGTAGAATCAACCTGGAAAGTCATTTGAATCTTTCTTTTGGGTAGAGAGGGGAGAGGAAGCCCATGCTTGGGGGCACTCTTTAACTGATGGAATTTGTGATGTTCCTAGGCTTTGTTGCTGTATGGTAATACCAGCTTTGAGAGTACTTGATACTGTTCTGGTTTTTTTGATTGCGTACATGTTACAAAGATGCTCAGGATTCCTACACCCCCACCCCCCACATTTCTTTCAGTCTGGTAAACTGAAGCATAATTGAAATGCAGATAATCACTCCAGAAATTAATTGGAAAACATCAGTAGCCAGACAGCTTCTACTGAGACTTGGGTCACTTCATAAGGGTTTGCAAAGCGCGTACTATTCCCTAGTTGTGGGCTTTATAATTGACCTAATTTACTCCAGAGATCCAGAAGTGCATTAGTGAGAACTATAAATTGGGACTGGGATTAATTAACGATGTTGGCACAAAAGCTTGCTCTGTACCTGTTTGCTTTGAGTAATGAATCACAGCTCTGTCTGTAGATTGTAATTTGAAAAACTTAATTAAACAAACCAGTGTTGTTTTGTACTCTTGTGACAAAACAAATGGATCAATAGCTGTAAACCTTCCTAGGAGATAGTACTGTGAAGGAAAAAAAGATGTGTGCTAATTCTTGGCTTGATTGCATTCATGTTTGAGTACTACACTAATTGATAATAAAATACTTCCTTGGCAAGTAATTTGGGCAGTTCTAGACACAGTGAGTGAATATGGTACTGAATTATTGAATCGTATTCAATGAGTAAATGCAGTTTCTAACACAACACTTTTCACAGGGTTTTAGAGAAAAGGGTTAGGTTGTTAGATGTCTAGTAAAATGTGGAGGTAGCCCGGATTTCTTGCTCATTGCAATGAGAGCGGTCTGGTTGTTGAATTTAGTGTTGCTTTTAGCTGTATGTTGGTACAAGGGCTTCTTGATTGATATGTTTTGACATGAATTATTATCGGTGATTATCTTCTGCATAGATTTTCCTACTTTTGTGATATTTCTTTGTACAGACTACTACTGTATAGTATTTAAAATCAGCTAGTTAAGCTGTTTGCTAAGTTATCAATTTCTGTATCTGCTTGCTTATTTTAGATCTAACTTAGTCTGTGTTAGAAGCAAACCAGTAGCTGTCTACTAGATTTAGACCGTCATAAGGAGGATTTTGTGAGGTCAATTCAAGATTATTTAATAGTTGGTGTTTGCTTAAGCTCACAAATGTGGAGCTAGTGCATTTTGACAAATAAAAAGCTAAATCCACTTAAATGAACCAGCTGAAACTACACTGTCTCATTTGTAGGTTAGACTTCAATAGAAGGCAGCATTAGGAAGAGTTAAACAGTTATTTAAGATCTGAAGAGATTTTAAAAAATTCTGCCCAGTTCTTGAGCCCAACAACTGTTGCCAAACAGTTTTCATAATCAAATGGAATATCCAGCCCCTGTGGCTGGCAAGGTGCTGAATGGGATGCAAGAGTGGAATGGTGCCTGTCTGGTGTCCGAGGACTCCCGTGGGCAGTGCTGCTGTTATTTACAACCTTGAGTTCTTTTAGTGCTTACGAAAACTGTGAACCACATCAAACTAAACATGTGGTCAAGGAGCTCGGGGTGGAGGGGTGGAATAGTTCAAAGAAATTATTGAGGAAGAATATGGAAAATTTGAGGAACTACAGACTGAGGCTCATTCTTCTAAAGCTTGAACATAACCACTGCTGGCTTCTAAGCTGTGTGGAAAATGAATCTCAGTGCTGTCTACCAAAGATGCCAGTTGCCTTGGGCTGAAGGATTGTTTCTTCCCTCCCACATCCCTGCAGGTCCTTGTGTGCAGTGTCCACATGCTGTGTGGGAGTGCTTAGGCTCAGGTAGGCTTGGCTGCTGTCTTCTGCTTGATCCCTGTCCCAAGGCAGTAACTTGGGTGCCTTTTCTGAGGCTGCAACTAACAGCCCAGTTAAGTCTGTGTGTAGCCCTGGCTTGGTTCTGTAGCTGCATTTGGGTTCTGTTTTGCAGGTTTTTCTCAGCCGATGGCTCAGTTATACTGTCTTTCCGTCTTTACTGTATTTTCTTCCTTGTCTCAGGGATGAGAACCCTATAAATTGCTCTAGGCTTCTGGACCAAAAGATTTTTCCTGTTTATCTGGCTGGAACTCATCCCTTCCTGTATGTTTGTGCATAAAATAAAGCCTAGCAAACAGTATGGCTGCATTTTTTTCCATTTATTAAACATGATGTGTTTTTTTTTTTTTTTTGAGATGCTCTGTTTAAAACTGAACTGAATTTTCTTCCTTATGAAGAGTATTAGTCCATGTTCCCCAGAAAGTAAAATCTACGTTTGCCAGTGTGCTTAGGGTTTGGGGGGCAGGGAGTGTGAGTTCACCTCTCGTCCAACAGGCTTAAGAAACCTTAGATTTGCTGTATTTGATTTTGTTTCAGTTTTGAGTATCAACCTTTTTTACTTCAAAGAAACTTGAGATTCACTTGTATTGTCCCTCACTGGGACACTGAGGCTTGGGGTTCACAATTCTTCCCGTGTCTTCCACTGCTCTTCAGGTTAAATGCTTTTTTGGCTTGGCTTTTAACTTCAAGGTTATCTGTGTTTGCCTGTATCTTGTTGTGTTTTAACTTATTATTCAATGGGTTCCAGTTTTCTTTCTATTTAAAAAACAATCTTAATGGAACTATTGAAGGAAAATAGCTTCAAATTAATTTAATTCTGTATTTCATTAATGTGCAGATTTTAAAACCAGCTTTCTTATTAAAAGAAAAGTCTTATTCAGGACTTCTCTTTCGTGTTCCTCACATCTTTAAATTTGCAATACAGACTTGATTTTACAAAAAAACCCTATGAATATCTTTTTTTTATTTTTCCCTTTAGGATGTTCTGGGATCTTAAATGAGTGGTTTTATTTTATGGGTGTCATCCCAGATAGTTTACATCTTTGTTCTTAATACAGCTTTCATTTACATGTAGGTTAGAAAAACTTTGTGAAAAATGTGATACTTGTGTTTTCTGAACATTCTAAAAATGATCCTTTCACGGAAGAATGAGGTGCCAAGAAGGCAGTGCCTTAACTGAAGAAACATTTTAAATAGTAAATATTAGGGTTTATATAGTTGAATGATGACAGCAGTTTGCCAAAACATGGTAGGATGAAGTCAGGGGCACTGCAATGCACCAACTGATAGCTGAGGTCATTATGAAGGGCAACTAGAAGCACTTGCCCTGGAGTGCTACAGATTAACAGAGATAGAGATAAAACTCTGACTTTTTGGTAGCACTGACTTCTCATACACAGATATGTGACTTAGTACATGATGGGCTCTGGTAGCTAAAGAATTCCTTTTCATTATAAAGCCTTGTATCTTTTCTTGGTAATATTTAATGTCTTGGTTTGGGTTGGGTTTGTTTGTTTTTTCATTTGCTAAGCTTTTTAAATTATTTTTTTAAACTCCAAAAGCAGAAAGGGCTTGGGCTGAAGTGCTGCATATTTTCACATCAGGTGTAGTAGTTGCTTTGCTGCTGGGACTGTGTGGTTCTACTTGCAATCAAATTTAAATAGCATAGTGAGTATCCAGATGGAGTGTTTTTCCTAAGCTCTAGATTATTTACTCTGTGGGGATCTCCAGTAAACATTTATAGTGTTCCTCAGGGCTAACTGTACCATTAAGCTTGAGATGCCTGGTGTAGAAAATCACAGTATATGAAAAACCCACTAAGATCTTCTGTAAGGCATTTCAAACTGTGAATTTTTATCTGTGATACTCTTAATTTACAAAAATATCTGTGATGGATGCTGCAATCCTAAAGAGAGAGTAATAGCAAACTTAAATGTTGTCGTTCAGTAAATCGTGTTGTAAGCATCAGTGTAACAGGGTGCTCTCTGCAAATGATGCAGGAAAGTCTCCTTCTCTGGAGATGTTTAAAACCCTCCTGGACATGTTCCTGTGCAGCTTGGTCTAGGTGATCCTGCCCTGGCAGGGGGATTGGACTAGATGATCTTTTGAGGTCCCTTCCAATCCCTAATGTTCTGTGATTCTGTGAAAGCTGGAATGGGAGGATTTTGCTTGAATTCCATACATTTTTAAAATTAAATTTATTTTTTAAACTTACTGTCTCTCAGTAAATATTTGATCTTAAAGGAACTTATTAATGGATGCTTACTAGCTGCCAGGTTTTTGGGATCCATTGCTTGCAGTTCATTTCCCCATGCTCAGATTGTTCTACATTCCTTTAATTTAATGAAAATTGCATATCTTGCAACTACATTGAACCTCAGCTGCTGTAGTGGGTAAAAACAGTGTGAATTATTTTTGATCTGCTTAGGATATGTTAAAGCTTTAATACATCCTTCGTCACTGGTTCTGACAGGAGCTGGGTAAAATTGCCACAGGGCGAGAGTTAGCATTACTGCTAATGTCGCACTGCATTGCATGATTCTCTTAGATTTCAGGTCCTTTAGCTCGTTAAAGTTTGTGACTACTTTTGATTACTTTGTCCTCAACTTTTAGCCTTTTAAATTGCAGAACTGTGTAGATTCTAGCTGCCTCTTCATGACAGAAACTAAAAATAAAAAGACACTTCTCTCCTCCTAAAAAAACCTCGTATTTTGGGAATCTGATTTTTAAGGATACCTTAATGAAGGAGAAGGACCCAGCTCATACTTTTAGAACTTTAGGATTGGCAGCACATAATGTGCTCAAAGGAGAGCCCTGGACAGTATTCAGCACAGGTGTGCACTAGTGCTATAAAAACTCTTTTTTTGTCCTCCATGTGGTTCACTATTGAAAAGTAACTTTCTGTGAAGCTAAGAGAAGCCTTTTAGGGCTGAAAAATAGTAGTGAGTGAGATTTAGCTGCTTCTTATTATAATGCCGTACTCTTTTGTGGACTGAGCAGAGAGAATTATCTCTTTGTGCTACACTCTACCCCTAAAAATCTTTAAAACAATTACACTCCTGTGAAATGAACTTTGTCTTTGAAAGTTGGCCCTTGTCTTTCACAAATTGTCAAAAATGATGGTAGTCACTGAGATCCTGCTGTTGCAGGCGGATTGGACTAGATGATCTTTCGAGGTCCCTTCCAATCCATAATGATTCTATGATTCCATGATTTGTGTAACTCCATGCTTTGTGTTTTGCAACGACACTTGCTCTTCAGACATCCTGAAAGAAATGCTCTCACTCCATCTTCCATCCAAGTTTTTTTTTTGAGACTGTTTTGGCCGCTCTAGTGGCAGCAGGGGTGGGGATGGCAGCTGGTCTGGGCTCATGTGTGGCCAGTGCGTGTCTGAGACAGCTCTTCACCTGACATGGCTCATACGCAGTTGACAGGATTTGCTGTGTAAGCAAACACAGAGCAGCTCTTCTGCCTGTTGCTGCACAGGAGCAGCTGAACAGATGACAGTAACTGTGAAGTATTTCCTTGCAGACAAGCCTGATACGATGACCATGTATGTGAGAATCACAGCTTTTGGGTGTGATTTTGTGGACGAAATGAGTTGATCAGAAAGTCCTACCTTGTATCCTTTGGGTCCTGACTGAAGTCTAACCTTGCGTGCCATTAAAAAAGGTATTTAAGTCATCACTGAAGCTCATTCAGCCATTAAAGAAAACTGCTTGGCAGAGGGAAGGGAACAACTGGAGAGAAAAAGCTTCTCTTACCTGAAGCCACTAACAACATGAGAGAATCCAAGACATGCACTGGTTAAATCGTAGAGTGCCACAGGCAACCCACTTTTGCGATTGCCATAGAAAATTATTGTTGTTAGCCATTCCGTTGATAGTTCGTATTGCCGGAATTGCTAGCAGATGGGAGAACAGATGACTCAGAACACACTATTAGCAATCCATATTTTTTTAATCAAAGGTCTCTAATAAGGCATGTTGCATCTGTAAGATTCATTTAAGCAGTTGCTAGGGAGAATTGTTTTTTCAAGTAAACACAACAAACTTGGTACAGATTATTTTTTGATTGAATATATATTTTCTTAACAATTTAAACCCTGAAAATACATTTGCTTGTTTTCGTTGCCCAAGCTTAATGGCAGGATCCCGTCATCTAGTTTGATAGACTGGAGGTTTGGGATGGTAACTCATGCATTATGGAGATACTAATGACATCTAATTTTATCATATTGAAAACATCACAGGCCTAGAGCTTTTATTTACCTCTGTTAGCTGTCAGAGGTGGATTAAGATTGTAGTGTGTTACGTGCACCAAAACTTTGGCTTTCTCCCCTTTAAAAGCTTGGATGGCTATGAATATGTGCTGGCCAAGTTCAGCTAATGAACTCCAGACTCATTTCTAGACCCCTTCACCTAAATCCATGGACTGCAAGCACTGCTGAGTATCTCAGATGCATGTCCTTTCTCCTGACTCCTGTGCTGGACCCAGGTGGAAGCCAGTAGTCAGATATTGCACCCTTTGCCATGATGACTTCTGAGAGTCCATTTGTCATTGAACTTTCTCTCCTTCCTTCTCAGTTTATTGTTACACAGCTTGGGTCTATGGAAAGGAATGCATTCATATTTTCCAAGTGCCCATTTTGGCCTGAGTTTTCAGCAATCTGATTTGACCAGCTTTGTGAAAAGTTGTGTAAGGTGCAGTGTGGGTCCTCCTGCGGGCAGAAGTAGTACTGACTGTGAGTAACTGCTCCTTGGTTGCTGAAGGTGCTGATACAAGTGAAGCTGGTCCATCTGGGATGCAAAGAAGTTGGACTGAAGGATCAAACAAGTATAAATCGTTGAGGTTTGGTTCTGGGAGATGACAGCATCAGTACATGAGGAAAGAATTCCTTGTGTTGCTGTGCAAAGATGTGGGAAAAGAGCAATCAACCTAAAACCAGTTTCAGCCAGAGTAAGAATGTTTTCTGCGCAGGAAATTAAATGCTGGAACTGCGCTGTATTTGACCAATCTTGCATGACAGCAGTGACTTATTTTTTCTTCAGCTGCAAAACCTAATTGCCACTTCTTAAAACCCCAGATGGATTAGCAGTGGTTCCGCCACCTTCACACAGCCAGAGTCCACCTGTGGAGCACCTGGAGCACTTCAGAACTCTGACCTGTGCTCTTCGTGCCTTGAGCTGCCCTAGCTCTTTGGTTTTTACTGTATCACAGCTTAGTGAGGACAGTCACATTAAGAAAAGCCTGCTAACCGTTTTTAATCTGTTCTGCT
Source organism: Rhinopomastus cyanomelas (assembly GCA_013400115.1). Taxonomy (NCBI): domain Eukaryota; kingdom Metazoa; phylum Chordata; class Aves; order Bucerotiformes; family Rhinopomastidae; genus Rhinopomastus; species Rhinopomastus cyanomelas. The sequence goes on along the minus strand of VXBP01001909.1, from coordinate 621,972 downwards.
GCTTTTTAACTTCTACGTGTAGCCTTTCTTGGAAAAGTCTTTAACCCCATTATGAAAAAAGATGAAAACTGAGTCAACAGGAGGTTAAACGATTGGAGTCCCATTTGCTAGAAGTTTGATTTAAGTTACATCGGGTTTCCAGACTTACCAATCTCCTAAGCATATGGCTGAGTTGTCTTTTCTGGAGAGTGTAACTGAAAATTACAGTTCAGTTAAAAGGCGACTTACACTTTGATTTGGTGTTGGTTGTGCTGGCTCAAGCTGGTGCAGCTGAAAGTCTCTCTGGCCACTGTGTCTTCCGAATCCATCAGCTTGTATAAGAAATTACTGCATGTTATCTGTCTTTTCTTGCTTCCCTTATATACTGTCTTTAGGAATCAGATCAGTAAACAGACCTGTCGGGAGAAAAGTGTTTTTGCTCTTCATGGCTCATTTTTTTCTAATTGAAAACAGTGTGCATACCCGCCCTGAAAGGCTCTGTGAGTGAGTAACACAGATGCAGACACTTTGAGTAGTATCCTATTATTGCACGTAATCGATAGATCCATGTCATCACAAATCGGAGTTGGGGCTGTTGTTTCCCCAGATGCCTGTGATCATCTGGTGATAGGAAGGGTCCCAGTGAAGGCAAACTCTTTACCAGAAACTCCATTCACTGAGCACCCTTGTCCTGGAGGCGGCCCATCTTACATGAATTGCTTTCTGTTGTGTCCTTGTGGGCGCTTGATTCTCAAAGGACACAATTGATTCTGCTATTTAGGTGGCAGAAAGTGAACTATTTATTGCTGTTGGGCAAATACAATCCTAATTATTGAATTGCTGCAGTTTACAGCTTTAAAAATAAGTTGTCAAAATATAATTTAAAGCCTTTTTTAATTCCTGTAGCTTGCGCAGCTGAATGCTCTTCTCTCTCTTCCCATTAACACCAGTAGCCCCAGTAGTTACAGCAACAAACTACATGCGAGATTATTTTTGGCGTTTTAAATTGCAAACCGGTTACAAGTGAAAGTAAATGAGAGCTGAGCTCAGTTGCTTCAAGAATTTGAATCCAAATAATGATGCAGGAGAATAAATTACACAGGAATAAGTAAGTATCTTGCTTGAGTTATTTCTGCACACTTCATCCTGTGTATTTGCTGTTGCATCCAGCATCTGGGCTTTACTTCGTGAACCCTAAAATGCTGCAGTCTCTGTGGTGCAGGCAGAAGTCAAGAAAAAATACTTCTGCATTTTCCAGGGAGACAAACGTGTGCATGGACGCACACCAGTGTCCTGGATTCAGCTGTGATTTCCACATCTGATGTCAGATAAAGGTAGCTTCATAACTCTCTTCAGTTTCCTAGTGTCCCTGGTTTCTGTCATTTGCTTCCTTTGAATGTCCCAAGCCTCAGCCATTCATACAGATGAGTATGGCAGCTCCTTGGATCCCCTGGGTGATGTGGCTGAGATCATTCTGAAAGATTCTTATCTTTCAGACTTTTAAAATCTTTATGGATTTAAAAAGTCATTCTCTTTGTTTTAATTTCCATCCCAGCTGTCTGTGATCTGTAAAGAATATTTAATTCTGTTTGCTGGCTCTTTCTTGATTGAAATTTAAATAAAAACTAACCCATCACGTTCTTCCCTGGCAAGTTATAAAAAATACCGGTTGTCAGTGCAAAGTAATGATGTGGTTGCATCAGTTGGAGCATGTGGGGTTTAAACCTGATGTCTACAGTGGTGACAGAGGGAATAAATGGCTGGCCCAGAGCAGATAGGAGACTTCCTCAGTGGCAGTTCTCAGAAAACAAGATGATTCCTTCGTGCATTTGTTTGGAGCCCAGATATGCTTTAGTGAACTAAAACACTTGGGTTTATTGCTCCTCTCATCTGTGCTGTGTGGGGATCAGTTGAACAGGGGAATGAGCGCTGTCATCTCTTCTCCTTATAATGCAAATCAGTCTGGCACTTGGCTCCTCCAAAAGAGTATCTTCACTGAAAAGTGTGTCAGGTGCCATTACATTTGCCACTGGGCTAAAAATGAAATAGTGGTGAGGTTTTTCAATCTTATTTCTCTGAAAGTGAAAAGGTGGTTTTTTTGCAAAGGCCTTGCTGACAGAGGAATTACAATTCTTCTGACCCTCCTTTCTTGCATGTATCGAGTGGGAGAAAAACAGTGAACTCAATTCCTTGAGAGGCAACCCTTTTCCTCCTAAGAAACAAAAGGTGTCATTTGTCCCTGAGAGAGCAGGACATTGCTGATGAGCTGCTGAGGGCATCTGAGGTCTCAGAAGCCCATACAAGTCTAAGGATCTTTGGTCTTGGAAGGTATTTTGACATTTGAGGTTTAATTCCCGTCTTCGCTGGGAATCTTAGGTTAAAGTGGTGTTGCATGAAAAGGCGCGTATGCTCTTCTGTACGGTTCTGATTTGCACTCTGTCTTTGTTATGACTTTAAGTTGTTAGACTACATCGTATACAGTAAACAATTAGTAGAATTCATAATGGGTTTGGGCTGCACGTAGCAATATGTGTTGCTAGTTTATATGTCTCAAACGCTGATAAAAATAAAGATAAAATGCAGTGTTTAATTCCTCGGGGAAAACAGATCAGACTGTGTTGATGGAAGACTGCCCTTGATTCATGAACCAAGTATTGACTCATTAGTGTGTTGATTCAGAAAATGTGTTCTCTTCCTCTCAGTGAGGTGGTGTGCCTGTTTGCAGTGTCAGAGTATTTGCCAACAAAAGATAGATTATCCCTTTCCTAGGATGAAATTATTTGTGTTATTTGGAATTTGTTGATATTTTTCATGCTCAATGATGAGTAATTGGCACATAGGCAATTCCGACAGGAGTGGAGTGCAGAGAGGCACCAGACTTCGTCAGGAAAAAACACATAGGCCAGCCAAAGGAACACATTTCAACACAGATCCTTCTGTGCAGTAGCAGGTGGGGATGTAGTGCCCGACATGCCCCAGTACCTGACAAAACTCCAACCTTTCCTTGCAGCAGCCAGGAAAGCAATTTACTTGTTATGTGACCCATCCCTTCCAGTGAAGGAAATGTAATGAATTGCTCAACATTGTGAGAAAATATTTTTAGAAAGAAAAGAGCTCGGTCAGAGATAACTCCCTCCCATGATTTCAGGAAATTATTTCATGTATTATTTAAACACTCTGCTAGGAATTTGCTTTGCCTGCTTTTGGCAGTAATCTGATGAGGAATACAGGTGTCTTGTCAGTCTTATCGGAAAGTGCCTTCGAGTATCTGTCAGGTTATCACTTAGATCAGCTGTTCCATTTTTCAAGACTTTATAGGAGACTGAAATTGAGTAATAAGTATGTGATCAATAAATTTATATGCATGAACATAATGGCATGTACTCTAGCTCTTCTTCAGTCTGAGTTAAACTCCAGCCCTGTACTTATTTGCAATGTATTTGTAGGGTTTGCATATGTTTGGGGGGTTATTTTAATGACATGTGTTGTGTATGATTGTTTTTTTGTATGCTGTTGAAGTCGTTTCTGCAGAGCACTCTAAGGCTTTTGGTTATGTCCTGGGGTGGATCAGAACAGAGGTGGTTAGTAGATCAAGAGAGGTTCTCCTCCCCTCTACCCTGCCCCGGTGAGACTGCATCTGGAATATTGTGTTGCGTTCTGGGCCTCTCAGTTCCAGAAGAACACAGAATTGTTGGAGAGAGTCCAGCACAGAGCCACAAAGATGATGAAGAGAGTGGAGCATCTCCCTGATGAGGAAGGGTTGAGGGAGCTGGGTCTCTTGAGCCTGGAAAAAAGGAGACTGAGGGGTGACCACATTAATGTTTATAAATATGGAAAGGGCGTGTGTCAGGAGGATGGAGCCAGGCTCTTCTGGGTGACATCCAATGATAGGACAAGGGCCAATGGATGTAAACTGGAACAAAGGAGGTTCCACATCAGTATGAGAAGGAACTTCATGAGGGTGATGGAGCCCTGGAAGGGGCTGCCCAGGGAGGTCGTGGAGTCATCTTCTCTGCAGATATTTAAAACCTGCCTGGCCATGTTCCTGTGCGACTTGGTCTAGATGATCCTCCCGTGACAGGGGGTTTGGACTGGATGATCTTTCAAAGTCCCTTCCAATCCCTATGTTCTGTGATTCGGTGTGTATGGGCAGTCAGAGTGTGTGACACACTGGAACTGTAAAGTAAAGAATCACGAGAGGTGGTTGTTTTCATTTTTCTTGTAAACCAATTTTTAATCTTTTTTTTATTTTACTTTATTATTTTACAGTTAAAGAATCTGAGTTTAGAAGAATTACAGATGCGGTTGAAGGCTTTGGATCCTATGATGGAACGAGAAATTGAGGAGCTTCGTCAGAGATACACTGCGAAGAGACAACCCATCCTAGATGCGATGGATGCAAAGAAGCGGAGGCAACAAAATTTCTGAGTTTGCTTTACTATCAGAGATGATGCTAGGAGTCATTGTGGACACTGGTACCTTTGTGAGTCTGAAGGAATTAGATGGTGAGAGCTTTCAAAAACCCAGTCTTTGGAATTTTCCTTCACGAGCAACACCAATTGGAGCCGTGAAAGAACATAACTGTGGTGTTCTGCGAAACACATTGCCACTTGTTTATATTTTCAAAAGTGTAATGTAGTAGAAGTTTAATCTGTTACTTCCCAATCTTTTCCAGTTGTACAGTGGTAACTTGGTGTTGTACGTTAGGAACTGTGATTTGGGGCACCTGAAACAGTTTCTTAATTGTGCAACACTACAGAGCCTTATGTTGCAATATATTTTCCCTCCACTTCAGTAGCATATTTATTATGTAATCTTTGGTTATCCTATTTATTTTATGCCTCTCTTTTATTAGGAAGTGTTAGGATAATACTGTGGAGAGCAAATCAAATTGGTGTTGTAGTATAGTGAATAGAAGCTCACCACTGTATTATCTTTTAAAATTCCAATGTCAGCAAGCATCCTGATTCAGCACAGCAGTTCAACATGTTTCCAGCCAGTTCAGAGCAGTAGGATAAAATAAGTAACAGGCACATGTTGTTCTGCTCTCCTGCATCAGGGGCTGTGGCTGTAGTTGAGCCATACAGTTGTTGCGCTACAGAGCAGTCTGTTAGAGAGCATTTCTGTTGTTTTTACACGCAGCGAGTGATCTTTTCATTAAACAAGAAAACAAGTGCCTAATCAGTTTTGATTTTTCTGTTAGTCAGGAGAAGCAATACTTGCAGTCACTCCTTCAGTGTAAATTCCCAATTACTGTTGCAATTCTGACCAGTATAGACCTCTATTTTGCACTGTAGTTTTATAATGAAGTAACAGCTACGTTTCCTGGTTAGTTTTTTGGTTCATTTAATTTTTCATTACTGTTTTGAGGGGAGAGAGGGGAGTTTTTAGTGGTTTGGTTTCACATTATAGATACAAAAGAGTAGTAATTTAAAAGCCAAAGAAAATAAATTGAGTGGTTATATATAAAAGTACTGAAAAGAAGCAACGTTTTGCAGTCATCTGAGGTTGTTGTCCTGCAATTGCTGAACATTCAGAATTCCTGCAGTGTTCCATGGTAGATTTTGGGGAATCAGAAATGCAGGTTTTTACAGGTTCTTCTCTCTGGTTTATATTGTGGGTTATCTAGTGGCAGAATTTACAACATTGCCAGAAATATTTCAGACTTGGCAGAAAATGTGATCCACTTTCTGAACAATCTACTGTGTTCTCTCTCTTTACTGTCGTTGCCTTTTGTGTAAATAACTTGACTGTGATAGTCGTTCTTCCTGAATGCAGCTGAAAAGATCTTGCCATTTCAGCCTTCAGCTGTTAAACTTTTGATGGTGACTACTGTATGGGCATCCTCTCTTAAACGTATTCTGGAAGTCAGTAATCATCTCATACCTCTTAACGTTCACCATCACCATACGTGGACCATGTAGCTGGAGCAGTGCAAGTTGTGGAAGCAGCGCTTTTTATCCTAAAGCTTTTACAAAAGGAAAATGAAAGGTTTTTACAAGATCAGCATAGTTCAGCCACGCTGGGACCACACTTGGGTTTGAGCTGTGTAGAGCCCTTGTCACTGTCGTTGTGTCTGGGTGGGTGTGTTTGCGTGCACACCACACTCTTAGTGTGTAAACCCTAGTGTCGCATAGATTTTCATTGTGATTATTAGAACATCCTTGTCCTTGGCTCTTCATATTTCTTGGAGTAATGACCATCCCTTGTGAAAAAGCAGGAACACAGAAGATCCATAAGAATTACTTTAGGCAGGATAAAAGGCACCTGGTTGTCTTAGGCCTCACATGTATACAATGAAATGATATAAAGTAAGAAATCACATAATCATATCACCATGCCCTTAGATTGGAATCATAATGCAGCAAAAAAGAACTGTGCCAACCTCCCTCTGTTAGTAGAGTTCTGATTTTAAATGAATTTCTAATTCTTGAACTTTCTGTTCTCAAAAACTCCAAGGGCTGTGCGCACATACGTCTGTATATGCGCGTGTATGTGCCTGTCTAGAAGAAAAAATACACAACAGGCTTAAACCATGAGGGGTGAACCCAGCTTGCCTTTTCTTGGTGTGCCTTTCAAGCAGAGTGTCCTCATGCAGCCACTCTTGTTCACATCATTAGGAGTTTTCCCTTGCTCCCTTAGACCTCTCCCACCAACAGTACAACTTTGGTTTTGAGTAACATTGCTTTACAGTGTAACTGACAGTGTAATGAAATGACCACAGGTTTTGTATTTTGTGCATCCTGAGAACTTCGGTGCATTAAACATGAACTTCCTATCCAGAGGGACTCCAGTAAAAGGCCATTTAGGCTAGAGCTGCTGCAGCCTGACATTTGAAAAATAAGACATCCTCTCTTCACTTCCCATGTGTCTGCGCAGAAACAACTCACGTTTTGGGCACACGCACATAAGCAGGTATGGATCATACGCGGAGGAGGAAAATATGAAAGCCCTGGAATCAATCATAGTATCACAGAAAGGCTTAGGTTGGAAGGGACCTTAAACACCATCTGGTTCCAACCCCACCCTGCTGTGGGGGGTGACAGCTGGTTGCTCAAAGCACCATCCAGTCTGCCCATGAGCGCTTCCAGGGAGGAAGCTTCCACAGCTTCTCTGGGCAGCCTGTGCTACAGAAGCTGCTTTAAAATGGGTGAAAAATAGCTTCTGTTGTACTGTAACCTGGGTAGATGTAGGATGTTCGTGACCAAAGAGTACATTCACCAATTAATGCAAAATCAGTACCGTTGCTCTTCTGATCCAGGGCGCACTGCAGTCGGTGTCAGGGTCGTCTTTGGCCTCAGCAGCAGCGTGTGTGGTCTAAATTTTGTGTAACACGTAGAAATAGGTTTTATTTTGAGAGGTGGAGTCTACTTATTTTTTTCTTTCTTCTGTTTATATAAATGAATCAAATTGTTCGTGTGGATGACTACACATCTCTACTGGAGGATGAGCAAAGATGAGTAAAGGAGAGTCAGCAGTACAGTGAGGCATTTTAAAAGCAAGTCTTGCAGGAAATCTGATGGAACTACTGACAAGTTAACCTTCAGTGAGATTTTAGCCAAGCCGTTTCTTGTTTGCTTCTGACTTTGTATGTTTAGGTTTAGTAAGTAAAAAAAGACAAATCTGAAAAATCATTACTTATTACTAAACATTTGTAATAAAAGCTAATTTTTCATGTATAATTGTCTCGTCGTTCATTCTAACTGAAGCAAAATTATGTTAAGAGTTAACCGTTAATATTCATTTCCATAATCATCTCTCATGCTTTTATTTTCTTTCTGTAATACTGAGGACCCAGCTGTGAGTGCAGAAAACCACATCTCTCAAAGACAGCTCTGGAAGGGATTTTTCCAGTTCAAGATATTGCTGCAAGCTGTAGAAGTCTGAGGATCTCGATGGAAGAGCATCAGGCCAGTCTAAGGACAGGAATCCTCAATATTTTGTGCTAGTCCCTCTCTCTGCAAGCCAAGGTTGTTAAAGGCTTAATCCTGAGAAAGCTGAGCACCACCCCACGACACTGGAAGTCTAGCAAAGGACTAGATGTCCTTTGCTTGGTGCTGCAGCAGCTGTAGGTGCTCCTTTGAGGTGCTCCTTGTTTGTCACGAGAACAGCAGGTAATGGATAGACTTATCTAGGAAAGGCAAATTCAAGTCTCAGATTTGATCCCATAGCCCGTTTCTGAGTTTTTAAAATTATTCTTAAAGAATATGCCCCCCAAGATGCTTCAGAAAAGGAAGCTTGTGAACAGAAGTCCTTAGCGATTCACCGTGTGTTTGAAGTGACAAAATTCTACTGCTCCTCTGAACTAGTTATTGCATATTGTAGGTATTTACTGTTCGCTTACAGAAAATAACAGCTTGTCTGTATTTGCCCAGGTATATTCAGATGAGAGTGCACGGTGGCTCAGGCTGTTTCTCTGTCCCATGTGTTGACTTCCAAATATAAATGGGGCTCAAGATGAGTGAGTCGGTGCGTAAGTACACAAGGTAGCCTTAGTCCTCCCTGTCAGGCACTGCTGCTCCAAACAAAAGGGCTACTGTCCCACTTCAGTAAAGCACTTGTGCTCTCTGTCTTACCAATGTGATCTGCTGAGGGTGACATTTTATTTTAAATGTATACATGGATATAAAACTAATTAAAAAGACTTTCTGACATGAGGAAGCCTTTATTTCTTTGCATTCATAAATATTTAAGGGCTCCAGCTCACTGTGACATTTCTTTCTGTACTTCCCGAGGCGGTGATGGATGTTCTCTAATGCCATACAGCTGGCTGGGAAATTGCCTGCCAGGAGTTTCTATAGCAGGCTGTGGTGCAGCGGTGTTGTGCCCACTCCTGCCAGTGAAAGCCTTGGAGAAGACAAGTCCTGGGGAGCGCACGGTGTTTCTCACCATTGTGTTGTGCCAGGCGAGGCAGTGGATGGTTGGTTCAGTGTGAAGCCATGACACTGCACTTGGGGACTTGCCCAGTTAAGTTTTAAACTGCCTTTTCAGAAAATGTTCTTTCTCTCTGTTCAGTGTAGTCAGTAAGAAAAGGGACTCTCATATGCATGGTCTGCTCTCATCTTGTTCTCTGTTGGTTTGCTAGGGTTTTTTAAGAATGTGACGTATTCCCCCATATTTTGCTGCTTCTCTTCACCCTGCTGGGGAAGGTGAATGTGGGCATTTCTTAGAAGAGCATCCCCTGAGCCGAGAGCTCTTGGGATGAGTGCAGATGTCAGCAATTGCTTTGATTTTCTTCTATTCGGAGATCACTGAAGTAAAATCTTGGCTCCTGTTTTCATTTGAAAATACGAGATGTCAAGACTCTAACCAAATCTTTCTTCTTCAGAATATTTGTTGGTCCCAGGCAGACTACACAGTGAGTACTGCGTTCCATTGTTTCCTCCACAGGTTCCTGGGGACAGATTCCTGCTTAGTTGCACCAGGCCTTAGAGAGTCGTCTGCGTTGCGGAATTGCTATATTTGACACAGAAACAGGAAGAAAGAAATCGTTACCAAAAATTCTTTGGGAAGGAAAGCAAAAGCCCTTACACGTGGCCAGGACGTTTATGAGGTTAACTGCGGGGATCTGAGGGGAAGAAGTGTTGGCTAGCAAAAGCAAATCAAGTAGTCATTAATGTAACTTTGTTTGATGTTGCTGTTTCGTATCTGATTTTCTTCTATTTGTGTGCATTGTCTTGTATGTTTGTGCTTTATTTATTCTGTTCCTACTCTTAAAGTTAGAAGTTTTAATTTTTACAGATTTGATAAATGGGAACTTAGCATAACAGTGCCAAGAAAATAAGTGTGGAGAAAACCAGTCACAGTCACTAACAGGGTGGTGTTTTCTTAGTTCCACTCCCACTCCTTTTAGGAGTCGTGGAGGGGTTTTACTGCAGATAAAGTTTGTCTCTGCATGGAGAGATTTTCTGTGCTCCAGCCCTGGGCAGACAAGGTTGGAAGTGGTTTTTATCAAGCAGGCTGGACGATCTGCGCACCAACTCAGTGTCAGGTGAGGGTCTGGCACACTGAAAACCACTCTCCCTACCCTCCTCGTCTCCTTCGCCTGCAGCACTGAAGGCACTGAGGCTCCTGCAGGGTGTAAGGAAGCAGTATGAAACATTGGGTACTGCTTCACTGCTGAGAGTGTGAATCTGGAAGCTGCTGATCAGCACTGGGATAGCAGTGTGCTCAAAGCAGTGCCTGCGGCCTGGGAAGCCTTGCAGGAGCCAGCTCCTCACTTCAAGGTACCTGAGTCTGTGCTGCGGTTGCAAATGGCTTTTGATGCAACTTTACATTGTTGGCAGGATGCAGCATGGCTGTGGCCCTGATGCAGATGAAGGTCTGCCCGCACCAAGATACCTGAAAATAACGTTAACCCTCGTAAAGAGGAAAGTTCCTTGCGTTCATTTTTATATCAATACAGGAAGAATGTCTACTGGCTGTTAGGAGATGATCTCCGTGCATAATGGCATCAGCCAACAATTGCTCCTGCAGGCAGGACATTTCTTGGTTCAGTAGCAGTAGCCATCAGCCTCCCAAGTTCTTGCAGAAGGCACTTGGTTTAGCTTTGCTAGAAGTGATGGTGGGAGCAGGAGGTTTTCACATGCTGTCGGCAAACAGCCAGAGCTCTTGCCTGGTGCTGGTACCTGTTCAGTGTGAACTAAAGGCCACAGAAAACTGAGGGGATAAACTGGGCAGTAAGTGGGGAGCTGCCTGGAGCCAGCCAGCAGGAAGGCATTGAGGGAATTGAACTAATATGATTCTGGGCTCAGATGCCGATCTCCTGTCTGTCATAAAGGTAGAAAATGTTAATGGTATTTGCTGGTGCGCTGCAAATCCCAGTGACCTTCAAAACTTCAGAAGTCACATTTGAAAATGCACCTGGCCACATACTAATGTGTCTGGATTGTCTGGATCTAGTTTTCTCCGTCAAATGAATTAAACCTTGTGTTCTTCACTAAAGACCAACTCTTTCTCCTGCAGATAGTTTTTCTGAGAACAGGTATTTTATGCTCACTATCTCTCCCTAGCCAGTTCTCAGGAGAAACACAGCTCTCTTCAGTCTGTTTCTTTTGTCTTGAGGTGCTGACCAGTATAACCGTTCCCTTCCTGTACACAGGTGTGCACAGACACACACAATCCCTGCACACCGCCTCCTGTTCATCCTTTCACTCCTTGGTGTCACTGAAGGAGCCTATTGCTGAGAAGATGGCCATAGCCCTCATGTGTTTCTAACACTACTTTTCCCCCCTCCAGCTCTGTCTGCTGCTCTGCACTCCTGGGCTTCCAAAGCCTGGGTGCTTAGTGTGAAGGGAAAGCTCACAGCCAATACATCAAAGAGGGAAACCAAAAGCTTTTGATTTGATTTATCTGACACTAAGCCTTTCGTGTGATGCATCAATTGATACTTCATTTTTATTGCAGTACAATGGGGTATTGGGGCTTAACAGCAAGAGGTGTCCTTTTGATCTCACCTCACACATGAAAACAGGTGCCATAGCCCTGAGATTATGGAGGTCAAAGATTATTTGAAGAAGGATTAAGTAGAGTTACCATTTTTCTTGGCAACAGTATCTGAAAGAATGAGATTCTTTTTAAAATGCAGGCTTCTTTTCAGGGTGCTGGTAATTTATTTGTCAGATACCAGTTTTCCCTGCTGAAACCATGGAAAACAACTACAATTTTTCAAAGCATGTCACATTAAAAAATACAGAAATCAAACTCTGGATGTCTAATTACTAACAAAACTACTTCTGAGTCTCCTGAAATCCAGGAAAAAATTGGGGTTTTTTCTGTTAGTTGATCTTTACAAAAAAAATTATTGAGACCAGTCAGAAAATAATGGGGTAACTGTATGAATGTTCAACACTGCACTGATTTATAGACACAGAATCACAGAATGTTAGGGATTGGAAGGAGTCTCGAAAGATCATCTAGTCCAGTCCCCCTGCCACAGCAGGATCCCCTAGATCAAATCACACAGGAACATGTCCAAGCTGGTTTTAAATGTCTCCAGAGAAGGAGACTCCACAACCTCCTTGGGCAGCCCCTTCCAGTGCTCTATCACCCTCACTGTGAAGAAGTTCCTTCTCATATTCATGTGGAACCTCCTCTGTTCCAGCTCAGATCCATTACCCTGTGTCCTATTATTGGATGACACAGCAGAGCCTGGCTCCATTCTCCTGACACCCACCCTTTCCATATTTATAAACATTAATGAGGCCACCCCTCAGTCTCTTTTTTTCCAAGCTAGAGATGCAGCTCCCTCAGCCCTTCCTCATCAGGGAGGTGTTCTCCCTTCACCATCTTTGTGGGTCTGTGCTGGACTCTCAAGCATCCCTGTGTCCTGGAACTGAGGGGCCCAGAACTGGACACAATATTCCATTCTGGATGAATTGCTTCATCCAGATCTGATTTACCTCCAAAAGTGCAAAGAAGTCTAATGCAGTAAGTGCTGCTTCAGTACTCCAGTAAAAACAGCTGAAATAGCTTTGACTCATTGCAGGAGTCTCTCTCATCTCATCAGAAACCCTGAAGCAACTAAAAGCAATCTGGTAACCTGCTGCATGTCGACAGACCCCTTTCAGTGTTTCAGCAGCGTGTCCTGCTAAGGAAGTGCATCCACCGCTGACTGCTCAGCTTTTATAGGAATACGCTCACTTCTGGGGCCGCATATATTCCACAGTGTAATGTGTCTGAAATCAGTGACAGTATTGGATTCAATAAACCTCTTTCTTCTAGTTAGTGTAATTGTAGCTCTGACACCCAGATGTTTAAACAGCCCCCAAGTATGTAATTATTGGGATAAATAAGGAACTGAGGATTTCTAGGATCATAGGAGCGACAGTACAGTGCCCCTGCATCCCAGCAATTAATGCAAATTTATTCCACGAGTGAGTATATATTTGAAGCCTTTTAGATGTAGTTAACATTGATTTATTCAGCCCATCATCTGCAACAATTTTTATACCTCTCACAGCACTTACCTTGAGTTAGTGCCTCCATGAAAAGCACAACAGTTAGATCCTACCTTGCAGCTGAATTCAGAGTGTTTGACTAATGTTTTATTTCACAGACAGATGCTGAAGTGTTCAGTTCAGCCTTTGGCTCAAGGAGGAGGAGGAATGAAGATTCAGTCCTGGGTGACGTTACTGCTGTGTCTCTGAGCCATCTTCCAGTGTCTACCCTGAGTGATGAAATGAGGCTGTCCAAGGCTGAGTGGGCACCAAGCTGCAGACCCAAACTGCTGCTGTGCTCCCTCATTGCAACAACAGAAGGCCTTTCCCAACAAGCCACGAGGCTGCAAAGCTCACGCTTAGAGCTCCCTGCTGCTGACCTGAGTGAGGGATGTAACTATGCCTCACACCCCTGGCTGGGCTTAAAAATGTGGGAATCTAAACTTGAGGAAGCTGGTCTCTGATGTTTGCTCCCAAAAAGATGTTGCTCTCTAAATGAAACTATCCAGACACGGCTGTCTTGCGCACTTTGCAAGGAAAGAACCTGAATGCCCTTACAGCTGCAGCTTTGCTTCCCATTCAGATTTATTCTTTCTCTGGACTGTAGAGGATGAATGTTTTACTTTAATAGCCCAGAACCCAAGCAGACTAATCTTTCATTCACCACGGCTTCTTTTCTCACCTTCTCCAGCAGGATGGAGATGCACTTTGCTGTTTCAGTTGTGCTCTCTCAGGATGTAAAACTGCCACATATCTTGTTTCAGGAAACATTAACTGTCAAAGCCCCTTTCTTTTCTATTTTTGAGATGTCTAGACTGGCCTCTCTCTCAATCTAAAGGGATTCTTAAGAAAATCAAATGCACCTACAAACAGCTGCCACCTCCAGTTCCCAGTGTGACTCCCATCTCCTGGCATGTTAAATAGCTTCAGTGCTTTGAGGCTGCTGCCAGGGGTGAGGAAGCACATTTGTGGTTTTGTGTGCTGGTGGATGGGCTGGTGCTGTGTAGCAGCTTCTGTGAAGAGGTGTCCTTTGTGCTCTCCAGCACTGTCCCGGTAGCACTGGTGAGAGCTCCAATACAGTTCCAGTTTATTGGGTTCTGGGAGTGGGGCTGAGGAAGGGTTGTGGATGTGTGCCATTGACATGAGCACAGTTGCCCTGTGTTTTTAAATCATTTCCAGCAGTGCAGCTGAGAGGTCCCATGCACAAACCAGCTGCTGAAGCTGATCGCTCGCCTGCCAGGCTGAATGCAAAAGGATCCAAGAAGGAACCTCACCCTGGCTGGCTGGTTGAGATGTTGCTGTGGTGGGTGCCTGCCTTGCCTCTCTGCTGATGGTGCAAGAGAGGGGAGCACACAGAAGGCTGGGCATGACCCACTCACTGCGGTGCTCACAAGCAGTACCAGCCTCTCCTTTAGGCTCTGCTCCCACAGGGAAGACCCAGAGCCACTGCGCTGGAGGAAATACATCCAGGGCTTCTCCCTTCAGGTGCTCAGTGTAGACAACAAAATGTGAAAAGAAGAATTGTAGTAACAGTGACAGGAGGAAGCTGTGTCTTGGCATGGAAAGAAAAAAGAAATAATAAGGAGAACAGATTTTTCCAAAGGTAAACCACATTTCTGAAGTGTTTCTACACTTGGAAATCAATGTCTGGAGGTGCTAGGCCATGATCTGGAGCACCTAGGCACTCATAAAGTAGAAATTGTAATTCACTTGGTAATTAAGTAGCTGGACATTAAAGGGGCTCTGCAGGTTGTTGATGTTTAGACCATTTCCTAGAATTGGAGAGGACATGGATTTCCAACATAGCGCAGTAATTTATGGGGACATTTTCCGATGAGAGCAGGTGGCACTGACAGGAACTGGAGTCAGGAACTGCAGCCACTCATTTTGCCATGTTAGGACCTCACCACATCACGTGCTCACCACATGGCTTGGTGGCTGCAGGAACAGCAGGATATGGCCAGCAGAGAGGGTGAAGTGAAAGGTACAGAACTTGGGGAGAGCAGAACATGGTTGCTGGGAAGCAAACCATGATGTTTGAGTACTGCTCATCTTCCAAACGGGATTGAAAGTTTTCTTTGGAGGTCAACATCAGACTTTGTCCAATCCCCCAAAAATCTAAGCCTCGTTTGTTTCTGAACAGGGATCAGTGAGAAGCCAAACCCCACTGGCAGCCTGAAAGGAAAAAAAATGTGGGAGATGCTGGTGTTTCTTCCGTGTGAAGCTGAAGTGTTGCTTTTGTGCCACTGTCTCCCGTCAGCGGATTTCTGCACTTACCCAAGTAAGGGCTTGGTGATTTAGGGTTGTGTATAATAAAGGGTGAGGCTAACAAATTTCTCTAGTGTCAGTGGGAGGTCAGTTTGGGTCTCAGCACTTGTGAGATGATTCTCACTAGCAGGAGAAAAAAATGCCAGAGCCAGACCTTTGCCAGCAGTGTCACACTATCTTGGGAAACCCATTTCTAGGCTGTTAGGAGGTTGGCTCCTCCAGTTGACAACCCGTAATTTTATATATGAGAGGAGAAGAGATGTTTCTTAACAACTTCAGTGATTGCTGTAAAGGCACAGACATTACAGCTGCCTCTCTGAGTCAGCTAAGCAGAGAACTTTTGCTTTGCCTGTCGTTGCATTGTTAACCCAGTCAACTCTCCTCGGATGAGTCGCATTTTTGGTTTTTTCACAGAAAAAAGGCAGAAGCAGTGAAGATGCTTCAAAAACTGGATGGGAATATTCTGCCTAAGTAGAGGGCAACTTAAAAATAAGTTAGAGGAGATCAAATTCATTTTCCACTAACTTAATGGGAAGCCAGGTGCATAAATTAGGGAAAAAATACAGAAGAAGAATAACATGATGAGAAAAGAATAGCTCTGGCACAGCACCTCACCGAGGGATGTGAGTAGTGACTGTGAGTTGAATGTTGTTTGAAAGTACCATCAAAGGTAGATTAAAGTCGGGAGTATGGTGAGAGGAAATGGATAACGAGCACAGCAGAAGCAGTTATCCAGGGGGTTTCTGCTGCTTATGTGCACAGCTGGGGCCTCTAAGGAGGGGTGTTGTTTTGGAAGAGATGAAGAGTCTGTCATCTCAGGCTGATTTAGCACCTACAAGTGCTGTTCATATGCTCCTTAGTCCCTGTTCTGTGAAGGAGAGAATGAGAAGCTTGTACTGTTTGCTCGATGGAAAAACATGGACTTCCCACCACAACCAGCAATTAAGAGCATCTGTAAAAAAAAGGTGTCCAGCCTGATGAAGATGTTTGAAAGAAACCCATCCTCACAATGAGATCCAGGCTTCTCTTTGGTTATAATCTATACTCAGAAGATCTGGAAACTTAAATCAGCTCTTAATCCCTTATGAAATTTACTTTTTCTGTATTTCAGTTCCATCTTGTGGCACAAAGCTATCGTCATGAGTGTGTTGTACACTACTGGGACAAGAATTGCAGATAGAGTACAGTACAGATACAGCCAGATACAGTTCTCCCCTGCAGTCTCGTAGAGCTCTGTACCAAGATGTACAAATACTGGAGGGACTAAAGTTAGAAAATGAAATGCAAAGTGCTTTGTTGTTAAGTTTGCGATGTGAAGTCGCTAGTGCTATATATAATACGTGAGGAAAAACCAGTCTGCTTCCAAAATGCATAAAGGCGTCTGCAGGGAAAGAGAGAATTAGCAACTGATGAAAGTAAGTGAATAACAAACCAGGCAGTAATACAAAATCCGAACCTACAGAAAACGCTTAATCACGAGCTATATATAGATTTTACAGCTCAGGAGAATAATGTACCATATTGCTTCTCAAGGATATCTCCAGCTCTCATAATAGCCTAGATTTGTACTAGGAATCAAGATCCTCCAGAAGTATATTCCTGGCAGTAAAGGCAATTGCCTCATTCGAAAAATAACCATAATCCTCAGTTAAACAACTCAGAGCTCTCAGCTGAAAGAGAGTAGGAGCAGCGCTTTCACCAGTGCCAGGAAGGTGCCCACACAAGGCAGGAGGAGCACCACCAAGTGAAATGTTCTTCAGTAGACCACATGGTGAGCAGATCTTGAGCAGGTTGTGACCACAACAATTTCCATGTTTTAAAGGCTGGAGAAAGTGGCCCGTTAGTCCCCTCACCCCTCATTTCTGAGCTGCTGGTTTACAGAGAGGAAGATGCCCTGGTCGTACAGAACAGCAATGGAAGAAGCCTGGCAGAAGGACTCGCTACTCAAAAGGGACACAGCCTCTTCTTGTGATGCTTTGGAGAGACAGAATGTTTCATTCAAGGTCTAAACATTTTTCTGTAACTTTTATTTAAGGAGAGATGAAGATTCTCAGCACGGACCAGAACAGAGGTTACTTCATAAAATGGCAGGAAGGGTGGGCCTCATTCTTCCTTACTGGGGAAGCTAAGACAGCACCACTCCTTAAATCAGAATAATTGTTATCCTCTGAGTGAAAAATTCTGTTAGTTGTAAGCAAATATTAAAACTGATGTAGAATCACAGAACATTAGGGATTGGAAGGGCCCCCGAAATCCAACTCAGATTCAGTCTAAGCAACAGCAAGGCAGACAAAAGGCAACATCCCCTGGAAAGTCAGGGGAGCATCCCTTGCAAAAAGTAAATGAAAAGGAAGCCTGGCAGGTAGAACACTGTGAAATAAGCATGGTTGCTGTCTGTAAACGCACCATGCATGCAGACTCTGGGGGGGAAGCCGAAATATTTAAGGTGAAGAACAGTGGTGGCATGAGAATAAAAAAAGCTGATACAAAGCAGCCATTAATAAAATAATACGAAGAGTTGCACAAGGCTTGGAGAGCAGCACAGCTCTGGAATGCTCTTCTGGAGGAGGGGGGCAGTGAAAAGCTGACTACTTTTAACATGGAGTTAGTTAAGTTTATGAAGAGAATTCCTGTGTACTGTGTAAAGTCATTGTCATGATCATATGAACATATTAAATTTCAGTACTTTATTTATTTGGTGTCTTTGATCCAGAGCACTGATGTAAAAAAGCAATAATGAAAATTCCTTTCAACCAGTACAATAAAAGTCATAATTCCGTGGGGTATTTCATTTTCTTCAGCAAAATGCAATTTGGGCACGTTCCATTCGATATTTGAAGAAATGACAGAGCATCAGCCCTACGAATAGTAATAAATCTAGAACGGAAGATAAGCTGTAGCTTATTGAAATGATGTGTTGCACAGTTTGGATCCGACCTTTACAGGCTAAACTAGCAACAGCTGAGGGACTTCGGGACTCTTTGGCGAGTTTACAGGTCTCTTCAAATAACTGCCCTGAAAGTCACTGCTTTTCAGCTCTGTGAATCTACTGCTTGTGAAACTGAGGTAGGACCATGGTGTAGACCTGGGTCCTCTGGAGGCCCCTAACCAACAGAGCTTGCAGTGGCCTTGACATCAGTGGAGAGTTTGCCACCCGGCAGCATGTAAGTGGGCCAGGTATATGTGCTGCACAAGCCCATCTCTTCCTTCCATGGTATTTCAGGACAACAGACAACGTAGCGCTGTGCCACGTTTTGGGGGTGTTTGTAGGGTGTGATCGTTTACACACATGCACTGGAAAGCAGAGACAGGTCTATTGTATTTAGGTCTGTGACCCAGCTGAGGACTTGAACCAGCCTCCCAGAAGTGAAAACCTTAGGAAAATATTGCAAATTTGGACTTTTAATTCAGGTTATCGAGGCCCATCTTCAGGGCCATGCATATCACTCTTCTATCTTCAGGGACAGCAAGCAACATCTTGCCTGTTGATTTCTTAACTTGTGCAGACTGTGTGGAATTTGGTGAGATTAGAAAAGCCCCGTTCCCCTCACACTGAGACCTAAATCAGGTACAATCTTATGTGAGGGGAAGGTGCTCAGAGGAAATGGTGTGGGGCAGGAAGCTACTCCATACAGTCTGTGATAGATCACTAGGAAAATAGGAATCTGATCTGGGTGCTCAGCTTTCTGGGTTTAGATGAAGCTGAAACAGCAACAACATCAAAAGATCCAGACTAGACAGCAGCAACATTTAACAGCCTCAAAAACCCAGAATTACCTATTTGTACCAAGTTTGCTTTATTCTGCTATTTGGACCACTCCTTGTTGTGGAACACTGTGTGTTGGATGCACACGGAAGGAAAACCTAGGATGCAGTTGCACAGAAAATTGGCAGGAGAAGCAGATTAGAGCACATTCGCATGGCAGTTTTAGCTTCACTATTTTAATCTAGTTTGAACTTATTTTCTGACTCGCTCTAGTCTTAACAAGTAACCCACCCCCCCACACCCCCAATTAGAAATAGTTTGAGCATTCTATGTAATAACTGGGATGTAAATAAAACCCGCCTGGATATGCTCCTGTGTGTCTTGGTCTAGGTGATCCTGCTGTGGTAGGGGGATTGGACTAGATGATCTTTCAAGGTCCCTTCCAATCCCTGATGTTCTGTGTTTCTGTGAAAAGCAGCAGGATCTGGAGAAATGCTGCTCTGCCCACTGAGTGCCAGTCATTCGTTTCATAGCACAGGTCCCTAGAAGTACAAAGAGAGGCTTCTGCCTGCTGGCTCTAAGTGTTTGATCCCTGTGAAATTGCTTAAGGGAAGAGGCTGAGTACTCAAAGAAATATTAAGTTTATGCAGATTCACGATTACTCTTGAACAAAACACAGATGACCTGCTCTCAGGTCTCTTTCTCTTTTTAAATAAAAGTACAGGCCAGCCCTTGAAAGGATTTAAACCGATGACGTCGCAGAAGCAGGTAGGAGGATCTGCCCACAGCGAGTGTAGTATTAAGCTCTATCTGTTCCTTTCTTAGACTGTTATACTCTTCCTTAGCTGTAAGCTGTGAGTTCCTTTCTGAGGGAAAATGTGACTTGCAGGGCTTTTTTTTTTTCCTCCTTAGAGTTTCCTTGGCAGAATGCTTAATGGAATTGTCTGCCATCAACACCTGCTTTCAAGCTCTCTTGATAAAATTAGACTTTATATCTCAGCATCACATATGGCATCTTTATAATTAGTCTTTTTGCAGTATATGAATGTCAGTTCCTAAAATGCTGCCTGTACTCTTCATGTGGGAATATGTCGCTTCATTAAACAAATCCAGGTTTTTCATTGGAGCTTCTAATTGTTGAAAACCCACATTTTTCTGAGCCTAATCTCAGAACCCTTTTGAAGGACTGAAAAGCAGCACATCCTCAGCTTCCCTGGAACCAAGCTGTGTGCAGAGCTCTTCTGGAAGTGGGAAACTGAGAAGTCTTCACGGGCCTCTACATACCTAAAGTCTCTTGTGGAAATGTAGCCTTTGGGTATGTAGCTCTCTGAAAATGAGGGGTGGGCTTCTTCACAGGGCTCAATACTGACCTAGTCTTGGAAGCAGTGGTAGGTCTATGCTTAAGAGCTTCTGAAAAATATTACTGCTCATAACATTTCAGAACAAGAACACCCAGTTTTTAACACATTTGCCAAGAGTAAGCCAACTCCCACTGAAATGGAAGAGGGCTCAAGGGGGTCGTCAGACACATGACAATCAGAATTACCAGTCAGAAAGATGGGGAAGAGTGTTCTCGTTTCAGTGATTTGTAGGTGATTGTTTTAAACTGTTGGAAGATGCATGGGAAGTCCTACACCGACAGAGACACCAGCGCAGGTGAGAGGTGATTATTTTTTTTCATTATTTGTGTCACAGCTGAGAATTTTTATTCCACTTGGGTACGTTCATCTCTCTGCCCAGATGAGAAAATGTACAAAGCAACAGACCACCACGATACCACCAGCACTAATGTCATGGAAGTGGTAACATTTGTATGGAAAAGTCAGCGTTTAGTACCTATGTAAAAGGATGGAAATGTGCAAACTGTCAACTCGTGATAGAAATGTCTTTAGTTTCTCAAGTGCAAAGGTAGTGCAGTGTCAGCAATGCTATCCTCTAGGGGAAAAAAGAAGACAAACAGGAAAACATTTATAAACATAGCTCTTGGTAGCTCTCATGCAGGCTGCTGTCAAACTCGAACACTAGTGCAGTGAATCGTTCAGGCTCAGCTCACTGGGGCTACTCCTGCTCATATTGGTAAGACTGGCCATAAGGGATTTAACCTTATAAGCATAGTAGTCCCTTAGGTTTACTGATGGAACTTCTTTCATGCCATCACCAAAATCACAGCTTCTCATGGCACTCTCTAACTGCTTCTGCCGCCTATAGAAGTGGGAGAATTTATTGAAGATCAGCGTAATGGGAAGCACTACCACTAGGATACCAGCTAGGATGCATGCAGATGCTGTCAACTTGCCGGCAGTGCTCCCCGGCACAACATCTCCATAGCCAACAGTGGTCATGCTAACAGTAGCCCACCACCAGCAGGCAGGGATGGTGGCCAACCCTTCATTATCTTCTTTCTCAATGGTGTAAGCCACTACTGAGAAAATGGAGATGCCAACAGAGAGGTAGAGCAAAAGAAGCCCCACCTCTCTGTAGCTGTACTTCAGGGTGGCTCCAAGAGACCTGAGACCTGTGGAGTGTCTAGCAAGCTTTAAGATGCGGAAGATCCTCATGAGTCTCAGGACTTGTGCAACCCTGCCTAAATTTGCTAAAGTTGGACTACTTTCCACCACCAAGTTGACAATTAGGGTAATATAAAATGGAAGGATAGACATTAGGTCAATCAAATTCAGGGCATGCTTGAAAAATTTTAAAAAGTCAGGAGCTACTGCAAATCTTGCCACCAGTTCAAAAGTGAACCATGCAATACCAAAATGTTCCACGATTTCAAAGCGAGGGTCTTCCTCAGGGTTCCCGTTGCTGTCAATGATCTGAAAGTCTGAGAGGCTGTTCAGGCACATGGTCACAATGGAGCCCAGCACCACCACTATGGAAAGGACACTGAAGATTCGGCTTAAGACTGAGTACCCAGGATTATCCAAAGCAAGCCAGAGCTGCCTCCTGATGTTTCCAAAGGGTTGTTTGTCAAATTTAGAGGCATCATTGTAGAATGCCAAAATCTCATCGAAAGAAGATGTGGTACTTTCCTGGTCACTTTGTTCCTCCCATTTCTCTTGGTCTGGCTCCATTTTCCTCCCATGGTAGCTGTAACTGCAGCAGGAGTCTATGAAGAATTCGTTGATTCCCCAGTACTCAATCTCCTGGCTGAAAGAAAATACACAGAGTTCACCCATCACATGGAGCTTGCCGGTGTTATAAAAATGCAGCACGTAAGGAAAGAGTTCAGGATTCCTGTCAAAATAAAATTCATTCTTGGTGTCATCATAGTCGTCACAGAGCTCCAGTATCGACTCCTTTGAGTGGCAGCTCAGCAGTTTGCCCAGCCTGGTCTCAGGGAACCTTAATAATGTGTTGGATCTCATCTTCTTCTTAAAGCCTCCCACGTTGATGCTGATCTCATTGTCTTCAAAATTTGCTTCAGATAAAGCCTTCAGACTCTGCCCTGTCATAGTGAGCTCCTTCCAAAGGTGTTCAGGGAGTGAAAACCTAGGGCAGAATTGCACAGGTCATTGGCAGAAGAAGCACATTACAGCATGTTCTCATGGTTTATCTTCTTTCTTTCTCTCTTTTTTTCTTTCTCTCTTTCCCTCTTTCTCTTTCTTCTCTCTTTCTCTCTCTCTTTCTCTTTCTCTCTTTCTTTCACTCTCTTTCTCTCTCTCTCTTTCTTTCTCTCTCTTTCTCTCTCTCTTTCTTTCTCTACTTTTTCTTTCTTTTCTTTTCTTTCCTCTTTTTCTTTTTCCTTCTTCCCTTTTTTTCTGCTCTCTCCCCTTCCTTTCCCTCTTTCACCCGTTCTCCCCGTTTTCCCCCCTCTCTCTCACTTCCCGCTGCAGACACCTAGGGCGGCTCCTTTGTTCCCGCCGCAGCTCCCGTCCCCTCCACCTGGGGCTGCGACCGGCGCTACCGTCGCCCCCACGTTACTGCCGGCCTTTGCGCCACTGGCTCCGCGCGGACCTTTCCCCCCACCCCCGCTATAACGGGACCCCTCTGGCCGC